>JASANB010002997.1:0-19393 GCA_030248155.1 Sabatieria punctata | reverse complement strand
CTTTGCGCTTGCCGCCGCTCGACTTATAATCGCCGATGGGCTGGTCGAGGCCGCTCAGCACGGAGTCCCTGCCGCCCGATCCGATGCTCTCGTCACCTGAAACGCCCGGTCTACGGGTGCAGTGGCCGAGAGAACGTGGGAGCCAGCATACGGTAGAATCTACAGTGCAATACCAACGTGGGCTGAGAGGGGCGCACGGTGAAAACCCGCAGACCAGACGTTTCAGACAAAAGCACTCCAGCCAAGCAAAGCCCCAAGCCAAACGGAAGCACACTGACTGACCGACAAAATAGACACGGCCGCAACCTACCGTCAGGTGCTGGAACAGCCAGGCACGCATGATGTTGGTGGCGACTTTGGGGAAGATGCCGCGCTTCTTCGGCGGCTTCCGCTCCTTGTCGTCGTCGCCGAAGTCGTCGTCCAGGTCGCCGGGGATGATGCTGGCGTCGCCTGAAACTCTGCCACTGCTGCCGCCGCCACCAACAGAGAACACAAACCGCCTCCCTCTACCGTATGCTTGCTCTCTGTGTGCAACTGTGCGTGCAACCCTGGCGATCGTACGTACAGACCAACAAGAAAGAAACGACGAACGAACACAGACCGGACACTGAGAAGTGCTGCTGCTGCCGCTGCGGACAAGCTGGTCAATTGGTGTTGCCGGAAGTGGGATTTTTTGGACGGCTGGTCGTGCAATGACAAGAGCCATTTATTAGCGCGCGCAAAAATCTATACCAAAAAGCGGGAGTAACTGCGAGTGGCGGCGCTTATCGGCCGTGCGCCATCGGCCGGCCATTTGCGGCCCGGCACGGTTCTACGATGGTCTGGGTATTGGTTATCGTTCGGTCTCCTCGGACCGACAAGCACCGTAATGCTTCATCTTATCATTTGTTTTGTACTAGCGGGCAGCCAGCCGTGAAAAATAACTCTAATCTACCAGCCGTCCAAAGACTGGCGAGCGTGGTCGGCGAAAGCTGTCCGGCTTACGACCAGCTACCATTGACGCCTGGCACGGCACTGCAGATTTAGGAGCCACTTGCGTCGGCATTTTTTAGCGCTCCCAAATCTAGCCAACACATCTGACACTGACTGACAGATAGTAACTGTGGACACAGCACCATAAAAGGCCGAATAATTCTTCTACCTACTTTTTAAACGCGCCCGCTCTCGCTCGCTCGTGTGTATTAGTGGACGCGAGAGAGAGAGAGAGAGAGACAGAACCTGTTGTTGTCCATTCAAACATGTCTCCATGGCTGACTTTCTGCAGTTATGTCGCTCCTCCAATCGGAATAATGCAGTCGGGCCTGTGGCATAACGCAATTACACTCCAGATTCGGGGTGGGCGGCGCGAGCTTTTAGTCTAATTGAAGCTAAGATAATTTGGCTAATTAGTGCTATTTTCACTGTGCTTTTAGCCGGCCGGCAAAAACCAACCGGGCGGCTCGATTTTCCGAGCCGTTAACCAATTCATAACCAATATCCCCACTGTGTCAACTCGTAAGAGTCCGCTATGGCGGCAGCGCCCGACTCGAGTGTACTACGGTAAATTCATGGCCGGTCGATATCTGGCGACGGAAATTATCACTTTTCGTGAAAAAGAAGGAATGAATTGGGGCCCGCACATATAAATCAACCTGCCCAGCTAATACCGTGCCGTCTGCTAGGCTGCAAGGTGCCGGTCTGTTCATAATTACCAGCCGGTCTCAAGCGTGACCGTTACTACTTTTTCAGCCGCTGTCCGTCATTGCGTACCGGCCCCGTGTCAACTTATTTGACGGCGCTTGCGCAACTCTACCGTAGCTCTCTCTCTCTCTCTCTCCGGGCCGACCCCATTGTGTGGTGGCCTAACAAAAAGGCAATACCGTATGCAGACGGCCTTGCCACCAGTACGACAGCACAGATGGCCAGGAATGCACCAGCGTCGCGCCGGCCGGCCCGATCGGCGGGCTGGATAAATGAGCAGGGACACACGGCGGCAGCGCCGTACCGTAAATCTACTGGCAGACACCTCTCCTAGGGTGACACTAATCGTTTAGGCTCTGTCATTGCACGACAGCCACTACACCAACTCTGACAGAAAGACAGACCTACCTGCTTCGGAGATGCAGTCGAGGTTGGTCTGACTGGGGTTGGAGCCGAGCTGGGGGGGGGTATCACCGGAGAGGGGCGTCGGGCTCCTGCAACATCACGTCCTCTGCACTGAGACGCGAGGAGTTGTCGGTGGCAGGACTGGAGACGGCCAGAGGGACTGACTGGTTCTATGTCCTGGCCGTTGAGACGCCTCAAGTCATGGTAGGTGGGCCCCAGCGCAGCGGTCGACACGGGTAGCGGGATGGAGTGGCCGGGGCTAGCATTCAAGTTTCCCTGCAAGAGACAGTGTGTCAGCGTGTCAATTCGGGAGTGTGTTCGTTGGGGCGTAACGTCCGTTTGCTGCTGACAGCTGCTGTCACGGGCACACGGCGCGTAAATCTCGTCGCACAATTTACATGCTGGTCGCGCGATAAATTTCAGACAGCGCTGCGGACGCGCGCGCCGACAGCCTGGCAGGACGCTGGTGGCTTTTTGCGCGCGCAGCGACAGAGCGTAAAAAGTGCCTTTATTGGCCATAAAATGGCCGCGCAAGCAACTGACTGTTTGTGTGGTCCTCTGACAGCGATTATCTTTACGACGCTGTCGCTTTTTGCCTCCGCCCACCCGGGCGGCCTTCCCAGCCCGCAAACTCACCTCAGATCAATTTGCATAGAAAACAGATTGAGTGCCGACCAGTTTTTGGCGGCCAGAAAAAGCGGCTTTTCAATTTCCGGGCAGAACTCATAAGTTATAGTCTCGTAAACGAGCTCCGAACGGTTGTCGTTTCGGCACATTGGCAAATGATTGTTATAAACCTGCCCCCGGCCTTCACTTCTGACTGCGCGCTCTCTCTCTCTCAATGGATGCGCGTGGGGCCGTCGGGTGGCAGCGCGTCGGCTGCGTCCATCAAACCGTCTACGCACGGTCACAGTATAAATTTGTGCTGAGCGCAAACGAATGATGCTGCTGGCGCAATCTGGCGGGCAGCGGTGTGCGCCCGAAAGATCGCCGGTCGGCCCCGATCTGACAGTTTGCTGACACTGCCAGCCGGCCCGGCTGGACACCAACATCCATTGCACGTCAAACCTCCACAAACATCGCCACATCACTGTCGTCTATCGGCAACCTCATCGGAAACCGCAAAAACGGCCGCAGACCGGCCAAGCGCTGCGATTAGATAACTTTCCGCACCCCTTCAAATCTATGACATGCCCGGTTTACAGTGCCCCTAGTCGCAAATGCACTAGATTCTGTGCACTGACTTTTTCGACCCTTTTACCACTGTCAGACTATACGGTACTTGCTGCTTCTAATTGAAGCAATGTTCCATTTATGATACCTCAAGATACGGGCAAAGGGGTCGATTATGGAACGAAATATCAATTGGTTAACAAGGACTTAAACCAGGGTGTTGTTACCTCGGCAGGCAAACCCTACCCCTGCCGAATATTTTTTAGAACACACAGAAAATGGGCTTTTAGATATGATACAACTGAAAAGAACCTATTTTATCGAAAAGGAATTTTTTTCAAAACTAACTTCCTACCAAATTATTTATGATTTCAGAATACAGCTCAAGTGTATGATAAGGTTCCTAATAGTGGTTAGACAACCGAGCAGACATGGGCAAAGGGGGGCTGATGGGGTCTACCACCCTCAGGCCGCCGCTACCCCTTGAAAGAATTTTGTTTAGAAAATTATGACAAAATTATGTCTAGATCTAGATTAGGTGTAAATTAGCTCAGAATAGCTTATTCTACCATATTTTAACGAAATGATTTAAGCCAAAAAATCGGTATGTTTGGCTTACCATCTCCTCAATCATCCATCGGCCACCGCTACACCCCTCCCCCAGAATTTGAAAATTTACCACCCTCAGCCCCAATGCTAACCCACGTCTGACACCCCAGTAATTTTTGGTAGGAATTTTGTGTATATAAAATACAGGCTACCTTAACAAAAATAAGTAACCAATGCAATCAACAAGACAAGTTAGCTAAAAATCCCTAATTAATCCCCTGTAGACACTGGGGTTTCCCTTTGCCCCTCAGGATTTCAAGATCCACGCCCCCTCTCATTCGAAAGAAGTAAGCTAAAGCCTGAACAAACTGAAGTTTGTAATAAGTTAATAAAATTACATTGTGTTGACAGCTGATCAAACGAACGGTCAAATTTAGCTCCTAAACAGAGAAAATTTTCGAATTAGACTGTCTAGAAAATCCAGTTCTACGCGTCTTTTGGTCAGAGCAGAAAAACCGGCAAATGTGCATGTGAACAAAATCAATAAGTTGAAGAAAACGATCTAGTGCCGTTTCTAAGGGCTAAGCGGCAATTTATGCAGTTTTGGCAGCCAATAGGCTAATCTAATAAGCAGTCAAACAGGCGTGTCTAATATGTTTGTTATTAGCGCAAACGGAAGCCACGCCGACCCTTCAGTGTCCTCAGCGGCAGGGTCGGTGAGCTTTGAGCGGTGGAGTGTTGCTAATCTAATCAACAGTCAAACATAACAGGTTGTGCAGGGGCAGCGTCCCTCAGTCTTTGTGTCTTCAGATTTCAGATGTGAGAACGGCGCACGCATTACTGAGAGCGCGACGGGGCGCCGGGGCTGAGCTCTGAGAAGAAGAAAGAGGCCGAAAATACCGTCCAAACTTCGCCCTGACCCTGCTCATATTAATAACAATAACAGCCCGGCCTTTGTTGCTGTTGTGTGTGCGTGTCAGGAGTTACAGTAGAGGGCGGCAAAAAGCGACGAGTGCTGCCGGGGCAGCGGCAATTCATTTTAGCCGGGCGTCGCGGCAGTACAGCTGAGCTGAGAGCGCATTGTAGGCAGGCGGAGTTGAGCAGCAAATGGCGGCAGCTTTTTGGGTCCAGTGCGGGCCAGCTGCCCGGCTTTTTGCCTGCGCCATTAGCTAACGGACCATTTGTTACCGGGCAGACAGGCTCTTGCGAGCAGGCATTGCTTGCAAACGCCGGTCGTAAATTGCAACTGGGTCAGGCTTCACCAACTCCCGCCACATACCATCTATTAGAGCTAACGACACTTTTACCAACCTCACCTGGTCATTGGCTTGCGAGCCAGAACTCTGGGAGGGCGGCTGCTGCTGGCTGATGTGGTTCTCTGGCAACGGCACCGACTGCGGCTCGTAGGGGGCGAAGTTGGGCGCCGAGGGGGTGGTCGGCGAGGTGAGAGGGGTGGCCTGTTGGTCGAGCGCCTGTAGAGCGGCGGAGGGACTGAGACCACCGGTGCTGTCGCTCATGGAGGGTATGTCGGAGGAGCCGGACCCTGAGGTGCCGGGAGCGCCGCCTCTGTCGTCGACCACGAGGTCGAGGGGCATCTTTCCTTTGAGACAGCTGATGTAGCGGTAGCAGAAGTTGTCGCAGAGTTCGTGCACCTGAAAGAGACTGTGCAGAGGTAATCTGATAGTTTCTCAGGCGGACAGGGCCTGCCAGCCGCTCTGTCAGAGGCTGTCAGTTGAGGCACGGCTGGTGGCTGATAAATACATGGGAAAAGCGAGCAAGGAGTCCCTTTGGACAGTGAATTTTTCATGTCTGCCGCTCGCGAGCACCGGGCCGCGTATGAATTTTGTATGCGCCATGCACCGACCGACCGACCTATTAATTGCATATCAACAGCTCACTAACAACGCACTGCTACATGTACACCAGTCAGTCGGGCCGCCTTGCATATGCGCAATGCCCCTAATTTGGAGGCCTCAAAAAGCCCCTTGAGTCATCACCATATAAAGGCACAGGTAAAAAATGCTTATCACACCACGCAATGATGGTGGCTCGCTTTCGAGGGCTGCAAAAAAAGCGGCACTGAACAATGGCGCACCGCCGATAATGGTTGCTTTTTGGGGCCCGGTTGCGTGCGATTAGAACGACCATTTTCGGACTACTGCCTGCACTGTGTGTGTGTGTGTGTTTGCTGTTGCTAACAAACACAGCGGCTGCTTTTATGACTGCCGGTCTATCTGCGCATCCCCTATCACTTGGAGGCGGCCGTCCATAAAGGGAAACAGTTGCGTAGTGCAAATCAGACAAGCAAAAAAGCAGGCATCGCAGCAAGCAACTTGTCTGATAAGGCAATGTTGGGCCGGCAGACCGCTAAACTGTCATTTGGGAGCCGTAAAAAGTAACACACGTCCCGCTGCACGTTACGGTAGTGGAGAGCGCTCAACAGAACAGACAGCTGTCAGGTGCGGGCTGTAAACTGCGACAAATTAGGACAATAAAAGTAGTCATAATCTGTACGCGCGCGTACTACACACACACACTCACTCACCTTCTCCAGTTCGAGTATGTGGAATCGGAGCACTTCGATCGCCCGTACCATCTGAAAACAGGGCAGAAAACAATTATGCTAATGTCTGATGAGCCATTGGCTCTTATGTAACGGCCGGATCGAACGAGCCGCCCCAAAACGCCCATACGCTACCGAGCGGTCATAATGGGATCAGCTTATCCCCTGTTTGCTCGGGCCGGGCGCTAAGCCGCTCTTTACACACAAAGATGGGGATTAAGCAGAAAGCGATAGCCCCCCTGGCGGTGGCGCGGAAAGGAACCCTTTGGAGTCAGTGGCCAAACTTGATCTGTAGGAGCGCAAACAAAAAAAGCCCATAAAAGTTGATTGATCTCGTCATCTCATTTCATCGGCCGGGGCCACTCTCGGCAGCTCGTTTCGATCTCTGGACGGCGTCAAAACACTCACTCACCAGTGCATCCAGCTCCGGATTCGGCACGTAGTAGACCTTCTCCGACAGGACCTGCAATTTGCATAATCAAATCAGACTCTGTTTGCTTTGCTCTTCTGTTGCATTTTATTAGAGCCGTCAGACTACTAACTACGGTAGTGGGGCCGGGACCTGTTGTGAGCATTAATCAAAGACGTAGATCAGGGACAGAAAGGAACAGGTTATCAGCGGCTGCGGCCGGGGGTGCCTGGGGCCCCCGTTAACTGCCTTCTGTGCAGCGCTGAGACGCGCAGGTCCAGTGACAAACTCATGATCGACACATAAATAAAACGCCAATTCCGAAGACACTAATGCGACTGAGGGTGTCAATCTCTCTCTCACCACCACCGCACCGCCATTGTTTCGCGGTGCCAAGACCGTTGGGGCGTTGAATGCTTAGGCGGCTAAGGAAAATAATTACGCGGCCGATTTGCTCTTTCAAGAAAGTCCATTAAAGGGACCCGTGCACGGCCGTTTCCATTTCCAATCATGCCATTTAACCAGCCGAAAATCTTCTGTTGATAGCACCGGTCTGTGGCTGTGCGCAGCGTGGAGAGAGCGAAGGAAACCCAGAAATGGCGCCGGTCTCCGGGGAGCGACGTTTTAATTTTTGAACTCGGTCGGGAGATTTGGGAACTGCCCAAATTGGGAAATGGCAAGCTAATTAAAGACAACTCTCGGGTGCAATTCGACAGTTGACGCGCCAATTCCACACCCAATTCGGAGGCAGACCTGTTTGACGAATTTGTCGAGATCCTCCTTAAAACTGCTCGACGCACAAATGTCCATCTCAGAGTTCTGAGGGTCGCGGTTCTGGTCGCGCGGCGTCCGCGTCGCCAGTTCGCACTTCTCAAACATGCACGTGAGCAGAGGGAAGAGGGGATGGCTGAAATGTAGTAAATCATCAATAAATAACCACTCTGAAGAGAGACCCACCTGTAGATGGCGTCCTTGTCGCGTTTCAGTTGGTCGTCCATCCCAGGGAGGTGGCCGAGCATGTTGTTGGGTACCATGGCCTGACCGTAGGCAGTGGCGGCGGCGGCCACGGAGGGACTGTAGAAGTTGGCGAGAGAGGCCACTTCTGAGGAAGCGGCGGACTGACTGGTGGGGTATAGCTGGTCGAAGGAGTCATAATTCTGCAATGGAAGCGCGGAGGTAGAGGTAGAGCGACAGCGAGAGAGGGGCGTAAATTTATGCGCTTAGTGCGTATGCGCGGGGCAGTCTGTCAAAGCTCGTTTTTGAGTGGGAACGAAATATATTGAGTGTCAGATCGGATAGCCCTTAATTCGCCGTTTTGACTGACACCTCGTTGGCCGGGCGCTGGCGGGCGAGCCGATCAAAGGGGTGAAAGGGGAGGCACACAGGTAGCGGCCAGTAAACATAGATTTGACGGATGATCGAACTACTCACCCTGGCTTGAGCAGCCATGTCACCGGCCGGGCTTGTCAAAGACAGTTGTCAGCCGGCCAAAGTGTGCCCCAACGCAGTGCAAGGCGACCCCACGGCCTCAAACTATCGGTGACACACAGGCCGCCCGCCCGCCACACAGCCGGCCGGCCGCCCCGCCCGCTCATTGGCTCACACCTAAATCATTGGCCACGCCTCCGCCGCCAATAAAATACGTCACCATAGATTTGCGACCAATCGCCGCGCTCCTAATATACTCCCGCAATAAATGTCACACCCTACCCGCAGTGCCCGATTAAAAAGAGCAACTTAAACCACACTCACCGCCTCCTCCGGCTTCATCGCTGACACCCTAATTGGCCCTCTCAACAGACTCCATGCTCGACTGCACGCCACGGCTGAGCAGATTAAGACGTGACTAAACCAACAAAGACGCTTTAAAACCAATATTGGCTATTACAGTACGGCCACTGCTTTGATAGGCACGGCTCCCTCCACTCGCCGCCAAATTTGGATATCAAGTGTAAACTGCACAAAACCACCTTTACCTATTGTAGCTTATTTGCTTGGTGATTTTTTGTGCTTCGCCCCACTTCTTTCGATAAAAACAATAGGCAGTCATATCCGCTTCGTACAGGTAGATTTTTGCAAATACTGCAGGTTTACAAGCAGTTTCTTGTCCTGGGAAAGTTCGTTTGGGATTTCTTTGTCAGACAGAATCTCCCATTGGAAAAACTAAGAAGAGGCCCATTCCCCTCACCCGCCGACCACCCCTGCCTTTGTTTCAAGTTCAGACTTAGCAGGTTCAATTTTAGGGTTAGACATAGGCTAGCCTAATTCAGGCACAACAAAAATTTTTTTAAGATTGGTAGTTTGTTGGCTGGGGGAATGGGCCGGGAATGTGAACACTAGACATCTCTCATTTTTTGTTTAAAGCTTTGACAGTTTGTTCTGAGACTACATATTGCGCGCCGTATGCAAATATTTTACGCGAACACAATTGTACATAAAAATTCAGTGGCTTATTGTAAAGTTAGTCCGAGTAAACAAAACGGGGTTTGTAAACATATGTACATACACGTAACAGAAGAACAGGTCGTCCACCGACGGAGCAGAAGGTTCGGTGCTATGCCCCGGCCTGGGGGTTTGAGTGAGCCAAAATTCTGGGCTGGGGCTTACGGTACTAAAACGTTCAAAAATAGGAAATTTTTGGCTACTACTTGTAAAAAAGCACTCATGCTGTTTTACAGACAATTTTAGCAGCGTTAGTGTCTGAAATTCTAAAAATTAAAATTACTTGACAGAAATTACTCATAGGGAAAAATCGTCTCGGGGGACCCCTTGGTTAAATGATGTATGCTTCGTACTCCGTGTCTATAAAGTTATGTCTTAGGACACACTGCAACCTAGGAACAAACTTCGCACCTATTATGAATAGTATCAGTGAAGTACAGAAAAAGAAGTTTTATTAGAAAAGACTTACCGGGGAAAGAATGGAAACTGGAAAAAGCAGGGCCAACAGAAAAGAGCTGAGAGCTGAGTGAGTTGAGTGAGATGAGAGAGAGCAGTTACTGTAGCAGCGGTAGCACAAGTGCAACAGAAGCGGCGGAGAAGTGTGAGGCGTCTTTGTGTGCGTGTTTGTGCATCTGGCGGACCCTCGAGGGCGCCGATCGGTCCACAGCTGGCCGGTGCTGGCGTCAAGCCGCTTATGCAAAAGTCGGGGCCTTTTTGCGGCGAAATCTGATACGTCGACCTGTGCTTTAATCTGCGAGCGGCATCGCTTTAGGCGTCTAATCGTTCATCTGATAATTAAAACGATACTCTTCTGTGTCGCACACATGTTGGCCCGAGACGCTAGTTAGCCGCGGCGCCGATCACACGCTCAGATAATCCGCCGACGACTTCCCCGGTGTTCGCTGACAGAACTCGTTATTGACACTTTCTGCTCCCCGCCGCCGACATCACTTTCGATAGGCGCCAACTCTGATAGCGCACTTTTTCAGCTACCGTACTGAGAATTTGTATGCAATTGGCCTTTTCTTGCAACGGGTCAAGTGTTATTTTACGTCAGGGACTGTTTGTTGTGGTTACGTACGGTGGTGCGGTTTTTTGGGCCGGCCTTGGCCGACGGCAATTGGAGCGTAGAAAGTGCGGCGATTTCAATGCGGGTCTCGCACTTTGAACCACATAACTCAGCCGTTCAAAAAGCAATCTGGTTGTTAATTTTGAGCGATCGGCACTGATTTTTCTTCGGCAACGCGCTATTGTTGCTGCGGCGGCTCGTTAATCACCCCGACAACAGATTTATTTTCATGTTCTCCAAAATATACAGCGCCACGCTTCCTCACTCAGAATCGCAAATACGGAACGCGTTTGTCCCATTTCTTTGTCGGATCCGCGCCGGAACCCGGCTGGTCTAGTGCCATGCGACCTGAAATTGTAGACACAGTTAGACAGAAAAGCATGTATGGCAGAATACATGTCACTGGGTTTTTTCCGTGAGGGGCCCTTTTCAAATCCTAAATAGGATTTGGAGCCAAGCCCAAAGTGGGTTTTGTTTACCTTTTTAAGGGTTCTTCTGGAGGCAAAAATCGCTTCAAAACCCTATCTGGACCGAAAACAGCTGTAAAACGTTGTTGTTTTGAGTTAAAAATGCCTTAAGAACACTGTTCTGGTTGAAGAAAATGCCTTAAAAACCTAATATTAATATTGAAGCAACAAATGCAACCTGGTTTGCACTCAAACTACGTATTGAATATGAGTTTCAGCGATAAAATTCGGTTTGAAATACGTTTCGGAACTAAAAATAGAAAAAGTAGTCCGAAAAACCCTACTTTTGGTTCTAAATCAGGCGCAAAACCCTGTTTTTTTTAGTAATAAAATTGCTGAGAAACCCAATTTAGTGATTTAAATGCAGTTCATAAGCACTATTGAGGGTTTCTTTCTAAGCAACCTGAAAAGCTCTCTATAGCCTTTCTAACCTGTTATAAAACTCCGTTTAAGGTTTCCAAGCAAACTGAAAACCCTACTCAGGGTTTAAAAGAAACCGAAAAAGCCTAATCAGGGTTGCTAAGCACCGTTAAAACCCTGTATTCGGTTGTAGGGTAGGCGAAAACTAAATTTTGTGCTGCAGAATCTATTATCTGGGCCAAAATTTTCTTTACTTTGGAGCCCGAATGTGGGTTTTCAGGTCCCCCAAAAATCCGCTGGGGACTTTCGCCGAAAAATCGGGCTTCGGGCGGCCTTTACCCCCCCCCCAAGGACATGTACATATGTATTCATATTAACAAGCAATATACTGTAGATATGTACTTAGTAAATTGGAGATGGAGACTTTTTTGACTGGTTGAGCGATGTCGGAGTGACGCCATCCGCTGGGGATCAGCGGTTCGATCACCATTGCATCAATCACCATCACCACGCTCACCAGTAACACGGCGGACACCAGAAGTTTCATCGCGAAATAATCTGAAACAAATAGCACTGCCTCACGCACGACCGAAATTTCTCCGAATTGCGGCAATTACGCATACATAAAATTAGAGGCTGAGAGAGGAAAGACAGGCCGACTGGCCCGAAGCAGAGAGAAGCCGATGGTGATGCAACAGAGTGCTCCTAATTAGGCTATAGAGCAGGGTTACTGCTTAAGCACGTGATAGTTGCTGTCGCTTTTAATCGTTGCGCGTGACGTACGACAGTTCCTATGACGTCTTTTCCAGTATTAATAAAGCACTAATGTCTGAATCGACCATTATTATTCAGTTTTGGACGCTCTAAACAAAACAAGGAACTGACACGTCCGACTGCGAGCGAAAGCCAACCTAGGCTAACTGAGCTGATCTTATGGCAAAAATTAATTACTCCGCCTTAGAGAAGCTTTAGGCAAGAGAGTTGAAAGCATATCTGAGGCGCGTTATGTGGAGCAATAATTTGATACCATTTGAGGTGTGATAATAGCACAGAGCATTTTCGTACCTGCCGTAATAACAGTGGTTACACGCCGGTTTTAATGCAGTGTCGCGGACAAAAAATCAGCCTAGACAGTCGAACAAATTTCACGGCAATATCGGCCTTTCTGCAGACGCTCAAAAGCCAGAATGTGCGATTTATCAGTTGGGGAAATTAGCAACAATAGAACCAAAATTGGATTCTTTTCTTCATGCTGACCGCAGGGCCAAATCCGTTTTGCCTAATCATGGGGTGCGCTTTTGTGACCTCGTTAGCCTTAGAATCAGAACTTTTGCAACTACGCAATTGTACTTACATAGCATAGTCAGTAAATATGCTAGAACAACGTGCGAAATTCGTTTCACATTTACCAGTGTTGTGTTGGTGAAAAGGAGACTGTTGGGCCATTTTTTCAAGATTGTTGAAAACTGGGACCGCGGTCCTTTTCCGAGTTTTGCGAATATCTTGTTGGTCAAATCCTAAGCCTAAACCTTCTGTAGCTTAGAGTTTTGCCCTTCTGAAATGAACTGATCTGACGCGGTATCGTCAAATTGTTATTTCTAGAGTACCTACTGTTCATGCCAGTTTGAATTGGGTATCTCGATGTATACGGACTATGGAAGATTGGAGAGTGCGTACAAACCTTTAAACTACGGAAGCCGTTCTGGGCACAACTACAAACTGTAGTGACGGTGGCTCAGTTACGTGAACGGCAATGCTTGCACAAAAAGGATAATGCAATTAAACTTGATTTTCCAGTTTTACTATCGTCACGAGACATATGACATCGATATGCGACCACCGATCTTCCCGTGACATCCGGTCAACAGAAGCGGCTGTATTCACGTACAGAGTGCATTGCTTGCAGAGCGCATTAGTGTCTGCTTGATAGTTTTGTAACAAAATTAAAATATATCTCTTTTGTTGTAGCTTTAAACGAACATGCCCAACGAAAAATCGAAATGCTCGAAATGTGGTCACGCTTTGACAGGGTCAAGCTAATGTATTTGTTGCATAGCGATTGCCCATCGTCGGTGCGTCCATAAACGTGTCGCATTGGAAATGTGAGAAGTGTCTAGTATTTCAAGGATTACATTGTCAAGAACGATTGTCATTGTCATTGGAAGGAATACCACGTCAAAAAATTACCGAGAAGGATTACATTCCTATTTGTTTCTCTGCAATAACATCACAATTCGTGGAATGGTATGAAAGAAAACACCCGAGGAAACAGCTTTTAGTCATGGGCGACATCAATTTAAAAATGAGAAGTAAAAGTAAACAAAATATGGGGTGTAGTCATTTGCGTCAGCTCATAACGGCACCAACTCACCAAGAATGGACGGCCATTGACCATATCTACGTACGTGCCGATTTATGTCTTAAACATGTAAGGGGGTTTGGGGGTCTGCTCAGGCCATTTGCCCTCGGCTCAAACAAACCCCCAAACCACTCTCCCTTTGAAGGGTTTGTTGTTTATTTTGTTTTTAAGTTCCACTGTCCTGCCTCGGACAGCTGAGGACACCCCGCGCTCGGTAGCCCTGCTTACAAACAACCCTTTCCTGACCTATGTACGTAATGTTTGTTTGTATGTATGCATACTGTACATGATGGAAATGACTGATTGACAGATTAGTTGTAGACTAAGCAGTTTATTCCAGTCACTTCAGAAAGAAAAAGGTGCTCCAAATAAAAATTGGAATCGAAGAGAAGATAAAGTTCAGCTTTTGTGGGTTCACTCAGCCGCCTTCTGAAGGCATCAGTAAGTTGTAGCAGAAAGTTTCAGTACTATATGCTGAAGTCAATCTGTAATCGCGAGTCTTCTAGCACAGACAGGGTCAAAATGTAGCCGCTGTAGTAAAGTGTAAAAACGCATTTTCTGTTTCGTGTCGGACAGTCCTTTTTAGTGTTTCTTGAACGGCTGCTTCTGTTGTGTTGAATATGGAATTTATGATTATGCAATTCGTGATGAATATAGGATCTGTCTATTTTGTTGAATTTGCAATTTGTGATTTTTTGTCAGATATGGTATTTGTTTGCATGTGAAACTTGTGATTGCTTGTGATGTGATACTTCGTTGATATTTGTAACTGTCTGCAGTCCCTGTTTATTTAATTTAAGGTCTCGAAAATGCTATTAAAAATTATAGTGAATTTGCTGATTTTCTGCTATGAAGCTTCTGTTGCGTTTACGTACTCTTTTGCTTGATCTGTAGTCAGAAAAAATCTGACAATCGGACAATGTACATATCTGACAATCGGACGGTAAATCCTGTCTTTCGCCTTTAACTCGAGTTCCTAGCTGGTTTTTAATTGGCCTGGTACTAATCAGTTATTTACAAGGAATCTTATTTATTAAATTAGTCTGGGCATTGCTCTTAAATGTGGCGCTTTTTTCGGTCAACCGTGTCTGCAAGATATCTATTTGAAATAATTTTTCGCATGACCGGTACTGTAGCGTTCGGCGCGTCGTCAGTGCCCAGCAAAAATGCAACACAAATGCAACTAAAATTGCCCCCGAGTATTTTTGCGACTAAAAGTACGGTGCGTTGCAAATGTAGTGATTAAGCGAGCGTTGACAGTGTGTTGCTTTTCTAAATTAACCGCTTAAACGTTGAAACAGTGCGCAATTAAAACAGTGTAAATTGCATGAAATATAATGTGTTTGTTTCAAACGTTTTTGTTAATGTACCATTTCGATTTCAAAGTGCAGTATAAATTTGCTCCAACAGATCCAAGAATACACATCTAGTTACTCGAACGAGCTTAGCTGAGACTGAAGAGAAACACAATGCTGTTAATCAATTCTGTATACTGGGATCATCAGCTCAGCGTATTTGACAGCTGACAAGACAGAAACGTCCGCATCGCGCTACAGTTGCAAAAACTCACTAAATGGTTAATGGTTTCGTTTCCTTGTGTCGCGTAGAAGACGTAAAGAAAGTAGGGCAAGAAAACGTAAAGCAGAAGAATATTTTTAACATGAGGCGGCCCTGGATGTATACAACCACAGTTACATACCAACCAACTACTCTTGATTCGGCATACCGTACAGATACCGAAAAGATACTTTGGATATCTACCGAATAAATACCTACATTGTACCGATTCCTGGGTATTTTTAGAAATACCAATACCGGGTATACCGATTATTTTTACAATACCTGTGTATTTTGGATTCGGTAATTTCATAGAGTTTACACTGCAAAATGGACTGTTATTAATACGAGCCTGTATGTACTGTACCGTACATTATGCGCACAGAGACGCCGATGAATTTCTACGTATACACTATGATTGAATTACTGTGCAACAACAACATACATTGTAGGACATGTACAACAACAACTACGTTGTTTGGCACGCTTGCAAGTCCTACAGCGGTCATGAGCAGATTCCGACGGAAGACTTGAGGGGGCTGGATTGAATCGGAAATCGTAGCTCGACAGCTCAGACATGTTGCTCGCTTGATAGCCGACCCCACTCATAAGAAACGGCAGCAAAAGGAACCTGCACCCCCGACGCATACTGCACGAAAGCGCAAACATGCCGGGTATGCACGGTACGCTACTATTAGGCGACGCCGATTAGGCGATGCCGATTAGGCGACGCCGATTAGGCGATGGTACTATTAGGCGACAAAAAACATTAATAGACAATAGTACCAATTGGCGGCCCTTCCGAATCAATCAAGGGTCAAGCGCCACGTTCAGCTGTAAGCCTAAATGCGCTATTTTTAACTATGCATGGCTAAGTGGCACTAAAATCATGTCTCGTTAATCTTATAACTCGTTAACTTATAGCTAAACAAGGCCCTCACTGTTTCTAACTCAGATGCTGGCATTTGCCACTATTTCCCAGCTTGCGTCAAGCACGTGAGCGGCGTCGGCTTTTCTATTTTTCCAGTTGCTATGTTCATTAACGCACTTTCGATGCAGACGATCCCACCAGTAACTTTGCGGAAGCAGCTCACAGAGTTTCGCAGCGAGAATTTGATGTGGCGCGTCCATCCATCGGACGCTTTCTTTGGCTGGCGCCTTATAAATGTTCTGCAACATGCATACATGTGCCGGAAAAGTGGGTTGGGGTAGTCAAAATCCGAAAATTTGGTGGTGGGCCAGCCGGTTTGGGGGGTCGCGGCGGTTTTGGTGTGTGGGGTCAGGAACAAAAGTCGGCTTCAGGTGGGTGGGTGGGGTCCTTTTGGAGGGCGTAGAGAGAGCCCAAGTTGGGGGTGGGGGCAAACCCCCGGACCCATGTATGGCGACATGTGCAGAAATCCCGACATGTTTTCTACTCTACTAATAATGAGCGCTCAGTGATTTGAAAATTATCCATCCATGGTGTTGCACCTATTTTTTAAATGAGTCCTTGAAATTTGTTTGCTATTCTGTTATGCTTTGTTTTAATTGCTGTTGTGCTGTTTGCATTGTTGTGCTATGTTTTAGTGGTACTTATGTTGCCGTTCGGACTTATGTAAAAAAATTATTCCTGTCGCCTAATAGTACCGTCGCCTAATAGTACCGCTAAATCGCCTAATCGGCATCGCCTAATCGGCATCGCCTAATAGTCCTGCTTCGGGGTATGCAAGTCGAGATCAAGGAATCAAACGGCAAAAACAGTCGAGCAGCGCAGACCGTATGACACAGCACAAATCAGCAGAGGAAAGTGGCCCTGTGTTCATCAAATGGGGTGGACGTGGACTTGCAAACACCTGCACGATCGACAACGTACTAAGGGCGCTGTCCTGTCATTTGCATGACAAACCTGACTTCGTCGACCTGCTCCCCAACCCAAACGGAAATGGAATAGAAGACCAAAAAGACCGAGCACTGCTTACACTTATCGACTTCTTGAAACGTAAAGATACCGTTAGTGCAAAGCAGTTTATTGTCCAGCAGTTGTGCAGTGACGCATCGCAGGTACGTACGTACGTAATTTTAGAAATTGTCACGTCGGTGTATAAAACGACTCGCAAATTGTTTCAGAACTTGGATTCTTCCGCTGGTACAATAGACTTAGAAGGAAACGAGAACCAACGGCTCATAAAGTATTTCCAGTGCCGTTGGGTTCGCAGTGAGCACACCTTCTGTCAATACTCGGATTGTCCGTCTTCTGCTGGCCAAACCGGTGCGTCCTTACAGAATTAATTACTGCGCTTCACAGCGAGAGCGAGTCTACCTTGCCTTTACCGGAGCCAAGCAAATTCAAGAACAGAGAACAGCAGGGCT
Source organism: Sabatieria punctata (assembly GCA_030248155.1). Lineage (NCBI taxonomy): Eukaryota > Metazoa > Nematoda > Chromadorea > Araeolaimida > Comesomatidae > Sabatieria > Sabatieria punctata. The sequence continues at coordinate 2,011 of JASANB010002997.1, read as the reverse complement.
GTTGGGTCGGTTTTTTTCCTCGGTTTTTTTCGTTTTTTTCCGGAAAAAAACCGGTTTTTTTCCTAGGGGCTCGGAAAAAACTAAAATGCGGAAAAAACTCAAGTAAGTTTTTAAAGGAAATAGGCACAATAACTGGTTAAATTCGCTTCCAATGCTTTGAATTTACGTTAATAGAAGCCTTACAAGCATTTCCATGGCAGAACTTAGCTGTTTTTCGCAAAAAATATTGGTACCATTTTCAGGCAACTTTTATAATTGTATTTTTGGTGTTTTAAAATCAAATTACTACTCTAAAACATGAAATTAGTGCATTTTATAATAAGACTCACGCTATTTCGTTGAATTCTGCAATAAAAAGCTATTGTTAAAAATTTTTTTTCTGTCATCTCGGAAAATAACTTTTGGAAAAAAACCGGAAAAAAACAGGAAAAAAACCGGCTTGAGTTTTTTTCCGGAAAACAAACAGCCCTGGAACAGAGGCTGATCCTACGACCCTTTCCCAGCTTCAAACACCCCATGGTCCGTGGATGCTTCCGATGGACATAGGAACTGCGGGAAAATTAGAGGATTGCTTTCGCAGACTCCCGGACAGACTGCTCCCCATTGCTAGCAGATACAATCACTACAAATTGGTTGCAATCACTACGCACCGACCCGGTCATTTCACTGCCCTCATAAAACGTCTGGATGGGGTCTACTATTTTGACGGATTGGCGAGTTCTCTGAGAAAAGTGCAAATCGGTTATTCCAGTTCTTTGCCTGCTCAATTTGCTCTCTACTTTCTGGTCCCTGAACCAAACAATTATGATCCAACAACAATTAATTTGGGTGCTTTGAATTTATTAAAATCAGTAAAAAAACAGATTCCACAACTCAAAATACGTACCGCATATTGGTGCAGCATTACGAATCCTTCGCTAAAGATAACGTCATACATGTAACAGGTCATCCGCCGAAGGGGGAGGGGGTTGGGGGGTCTGGCGCCGGCCGGGAGGTCTGAGCCAAAATTTTGGGAGGGGGTTGCACTAAAAAACGCTCAAAATCGCCATAAAATGCAAATTTGGGCTGAAATGCAGCTAAAAAGTGCTGTTTTGCAGGCGATTTTTGAAATTTTTGTGTCTGAAATTGTAAAAAATCGCAAAAATTTGCCCAAAAAATTACTTGCCAGAAAAATCGGAGGGGGGTCGGGTCGGCAAAATCGTTTCGGGAGGGGGGTGTCCCCATCCGGAGGGTCTGACCTAAGTCGGGTGGGGGCAGACCCCCAGACCCCCTTTACATGTATGGATAACGTGAGTAACAAACTGGAAGTACAAATTATTCCACCGGCATGTTAAGTCCATACACTCGAGTCATGTCATTGTCGTTTTGGTCTGTGTCTCAACCGTGCCTCGCTAGCCCTCCAGCAACGCTGATCAGCTTGCGGTTTAAGCCTCAGGTGACCCGGGCAATCAAATCAATCTGCGTGGAAAAGGGGAGTAGGTATGGAGCCGGACTAATCTTGCAGCTGCAGCTAGCAGACGTTGATCCTGCTGCTCAGACAGTAGCTTGAGAGTAAATGATAGCAACTCTCCAAACAAAATAAATGCACACCCGCTTCAGTCGTGTAATACGCAGATTGATGCAATCGAACGCATAACTTTATTCTTCTTTCTTCTTCTTCGACAGTTTTGGCAACGTTCGGCAGCGAAACTGGTTATCAGCATCGGGGACAGTTATCTTCGACCGTGGGAGAATACGCAAGTTGCCGGAGGGAAGAAATAACACATATTGTTCACTCAAAAGACTGCAGTGGTATATTGATTGGTCAGGGGGAAGGAGAAGAATCTTTCCTTAACTTCAAACAATCAGGAGCAGGTGGGAAGGCAATCGAGCAAACAAAACAGTGGCATATTGGTGGCAGAGAGCACCACAACCAACAACAGCAGAGTTAGACATAACTAAACTAGTTTCACACACACTTTATTTCTTTTTACACTTACTTTTTATTTAAAAACAAAAATACAACAAACAC
>JASANB010002996.1:0-53487 GCA_030248155.1 Sabatieria punctata | reverse complement strand
CCTAGTGAGCGCGCGGCGGCCGGTCGTGTGCCTGCCTGCCTGTTCTCTTTAAACTATGCCAGGCAAACGTCAGAAAAGAAATGACCCTACGTCCCCAGAAACTGTTGCTAGTGGTGTTAAGTGTGTCAGGTGCGAGACTCCGGTTGGTATGCTCGGCAACTCAGCTGTGGACTGCATTGTCTGTGAATTCTGTCACAAGAATGTCTGCGTGCGCTGCGTCACCGGGGTGATCGACATTTCTGTCTCTGCTTCTCTGGACTTTCTTCGCTACGTCAAATCGCCGCTAATGTCTATCAATTGTGGCACGTGCAACCCGCCTAGCCTCTCTGATTTGCGTCGGGAGCTGGACACTGTCAAGCAGCAGCAGGAGTTGTTGCGTCATTCCTCGTCGTCTTTGTCCAACGGTCAGCTGGAAGCCTTTATTGAGCGCGTGTGTCAGCGCGTTTGCGAGAACGTTGTTGCCATGGCCACCAAAGCGGCCGTCACTGCCGCCTCTGAGGCTGTGACGGAGCAAACGGAGAGGCGCGAGAAAAAGAACAATCTTGTGATTGTTGGGTGGCCAGAAAGAGGAAGTGACAAAGACGATCAGTCGGCGCTGGACCTCAGCAAAGTCAAAGACCTCTGTGCGCAACTCGACATTCCATCCGAGTCTGTCAAGGAAGTGTTCCGTGACGGCAGAAAATCCGAAAATGGGCCGCGCATAATCAAACTTCTGTTCCACGACAGGCAGCAAAGCCACCGTCACAAGTTCCTCAGTCAGGCTCGCGGCAAAATGTTGCAGGACACGGACTTTCAAGGCTTGCGGTACAAACCCTTTGTGCGGCCAGATATGACTTTCAAGGAAAGGCAGGCCGACAAAGCGTTGCGTGATGAGCTGAACCGACGTAGGCAAGAAGAAAACAACACCAATCTGGTCATCCGCAAAGGTCAGATTATTGACAAAACAGTTAGCTCGGTAAACTAAATAGGCCTGCCATACCATTAGGATGTGATGAGTTTCTGGACTTTCTCTTGTTTAACGTGCGCGGAGTTCTTGGAAAAATATCTGAGTTGCGCTTTCTTTGTTCCAACTCACCTTGCGCAGTGATTGCTCTAACCGAAACCTTTCTAACAAACTCTGATGAAAATGTGTTGTTCAATGATATTTTAGCTACGCATAACATTTTTCGAGCAGACGATGCGGCGCGCTTGGGCCGAGGAGGGGGAGTTCTCTTGCTGATTCCCAAATTTCTTAAATGCAAACTGATTAATGCAACGAGCGAAGAATTTTTTGAGTCACTTTGGTTAGACGTTTATGCTTACGGTGACAGAGTTTTGCTTCGTATTGGCCTTTATTACCGTACTCCATCGGCAAATCTGCGAAATTCAACTGATCATCTTATTGACCACTTTGCTCGGTTTCTGGGAAAGAATAAAAGTCCAGTAATTATGTTAGGTGATTTTAATTACCCAGATATTCGGTGGGGAGAAATTGAGCCCGATCTCTCATCTGCCAGTCAGGACTTTCGTATTAGTTCCTTGGAATTTGGTCTAACTCAATGCGTACACGCTCCAACTCATGAGAGGGGTAATATTTTGGATTTATTTTTTGTAAATGAAGAAAAATTGATTCGAAGTCTGGAAATTATTGATCCTTTAGCAATGTCTGATCATTTCGGTCTGAAAGTGTGTATGGGTCCATTTAAAGTCGAGATTAGGTCAAAAGTGTTCAGAAATTTTGCTAAGGCTAATATAGATGCTATTTGCTTGAGCCTTGCTAATGTTGATTGGATTTCAATCTTTAGTTTATGTACGGATGTTGATCAGTTTTGGTCTTCATTTAAATTTGAACTAAATCGAGTAATTGATGAATTTGTGCCCTTGTGTGTTGTTCGATCCAAACAAAACTCCTCCTGGTCTTTCGCTACTCGAAGAGCGCACAAGAGACAAAGGAGGTTGCACGATTTATACAAGAAAAATCGCACTGATGTGCATAAGCAAAACTGGTTAACGGCTGTGCGTGAGGCTAGGAGATTGAAACGTAGAGATGAATTTTTAGCAGAAAATGATATTTTAAAGTCAGGGTCTAGAGATCGCTTCTGGCGATTTGTGAGATCTCGTTTGACCTGTAATACAGAAATTCCTGTGCTTGAGACAGATGCTGGCCTTCCGGTCTCTAATTCTAATGAGAAAGCTGAATTATTTAATAGATATTTTGCCTCTGTGTTTAAACTGGACGATGGTATTCCTTTAGTAACTCATAGCTTAGTTGAACCCCCGGTACTGTCTTATGTAAATGTAGATTTAGTAGATGTAGTAACTCATTTGTCACGGCTAGCATCTAAGAGATCTGCTGGTCCTGACGAAATACCTCAATTTTTTTTGCGAAAACTTAGTTCAGTTATTGCTTTTCCTCTTGAGCGGATATTTAGCTTTTCATTGGCTTCTCAAAAATTGCCTGATGAATGGAAGGTATCTAAGATAATACCATTACATAAGAAAGGTGCCTTTTCAAGTGTTCGAAATTACAGACCGATCAGTCTGCTTTGTGCTTCCAGTAAGGTACTAGAGTCAATTGTTAGGGAACGTTTGGTAAATTATTTACGGACAAATAATAAGATATCGACAGCGCAACACGGATTTTTGAGTAAGCGTTCTACGGTTACCCAATTACTTTCTTGCCTAAATGATTGGACAAGCATGTTGGATGCCCATCAAGTAGTTGACGTAATATATCTCGATATAGCAAAAGCTTTTGATAGTGTTTCTCACCCAAAGTTGTTATTTAAACTTCGACAAATAGGGGTCTCTGGTACCCTCTTAGCATGGTTACACGCCTACCTTGTTGATAGAAAACAATATGTCTACTTGGATGGTAATTCCTCCTCCTTAGAAAATGTCAGTTCTGGTGTTCCCCAGGGCAGTCTGTTAGGCCCTGTTCTCTTTCCAGTTTATATAAATGATCTTGAAAATGTCATACGTTTTTCACATTTGAAGCTTTACGCAGACGACGCAAAGTTGTATTTTGCAACTAACAGGTTTTGCCAAAACGAAGTGCTAAAAGACGATTTACTCCATGTTTATGAGTGGGCTACACAAATGCAATTGGATGTGGCTATCCAAAAATGCTCTGTTTTGCATCTAGGATACGGTAATGCAAGAACAGAATATCAAATTAGAGAAACTTTGCTACCCGCAGTGGATCAAATCGTTGACCTGGGTGTAGTTGTATCCTCTAATTTAAAGTTCTCTAGGCACTGTCATTATATTGTCACCAAAGCATTTCAGGCCATAAATTTAATTTTTCGGGTTTTTCAATCAAGAAACAGAAATTTTCTTTTGCATTGTTTTTGTGAGGTCAAAACTTGAATATGCATCTGAGGTTTGGAGTCCATATTTGTTAGCAGATATTGATTTGGTAGAAAGAGTGCAACGCTCATTTACTCGCCGTTTACCTGGCTTGGAAACTTTAACTTACCCTGAACGTTTGCGGTTTCCTCCAGGAACTGGAGTTCGGTTTCCTCCAGGAACTGGCCGCTGATTTTTTTGTTCTCACTGAAACAGCTAAATACGTAGTTTCTTATGTGAAGCGATGCTAAATCGTACGAATACAAAGTGTACGTATGGGAATCAATCCACATCCATATCGAGTAAAAACCAATAGCCGATTTAAAAGGACAGGGAAATTTCAATTTCAAATTTGTTAAAGCCGATATTATTTCTCTTTTCCTACTTTTGCGAAAAGATTGTGGTCGTGCAGAAGCGTTCTACGTTTAAGTCTGTACGCACTATTGCACATACTGTACGTAACAGGTCAGCGTCAAAGAAGAAGGGGTTTTGAGTTTGAGCCCGGGTGGCCCGGATGGTCTTTCTTCTGCTGAGCTCAAATTTCGAGACTAAAAGTCGCTGAAAAATCGGTTAAAAGCGTAAAGCAGGCTAAAACCACTAGAAATCGCTCTAGATAATTTTACATTTTGGGCTCTAGATGGTTTTAAATGTAAGAAAACGCTGAAATCTACCGAAAAAGACGAAAACTATCTAAACATCTAGGAGGTCTTGGGAAATTACCAGGCACCACAGATACATACGTAGTTGAGAATGTAGTAGTTTTTAGGACGGTTGTATTCCTGACATAAAGGGCCGTCGATATAAACTTAGCTATTCTCGGAGGGGAGTGGGTTGGAGTACTTTCTATTGGGTTCTCTTATGTTTTACTCGTTTTTATTGCAACACCTCCATCGAAATCGGAAGTGAACCCAACTCACAAAGCATCCCCTGCGTACACTACATAGTACACTACTTCGTTTGAAGTCATTAGCGCCTCTAATACTTGCGCATTTCCTTACATTCACCACCAGAAAAAATTGAAAACATAATTGAAATTTGAGGTGAATTTCAATTAAATTAAATTAAATTAATTGAAATTAAAAACGGGCCAATTATGCGAATTTCAATTGAAATTAAATTAATTTTTGACATCACTATCAAACACGAAAATTTCTAAAATCGCCTGTAAAACTACATAAATGCATTTTAGCTGTATTTCAGCCCAAATTAGCGATTTTTTTGCGATTTTTAGTGTTTTTAGTACCCAAAAATCCCCTCCCCTAAACCGATAACGTCATTTTCGCACAGCCCCCAGGGACTACAAATTGACTACTAACCACTAACTACAAACTCGGATCGCTGGCTGAATTGACTACTAACCACTAACTACAAACTGAAAAGCCTGAAAGCTTGGACTACTAACCACTAACTACTAACTAAAATTTGGTTAGGAACTAGGTCTAGTGGTGACACGTTTAAGCATGCTAGAAAGAAGCCTTACACAGTTGCGATCAGTGTGGTGCATTTTGAAAATTTGAAACTAGGTAAAGTAATACTAGGTAAAGTTGTCACCTAAAAAACTAGGTAAAGTAATACTAGGTAAAGTTCTCAGCTAAGAAACTAGGTAGCGTAATACTAGGTAAAGCCCAGAAAAACTAGGTAATACTAGGTAAACCTAAACCGCTCGAAATCAAGTCAAAATATAATTTTTGGTTCAACAGAGCAATGATGAAGTTAGTGGAGTTTAGAGTCAGTCTCTGAACCGATCGAGTCTTGGCCCTTTGTCCTATTCAGACCCCAAAAATGAAACTTTGGCGTGGAGGGCTCAAAGTTGGACGACTAATACGTATGGATAGGTTATATAACCACCGCAAAGGATATCCCGATTCGACGCTCCACGCTCGAGATACGGCCTTCTGAAAATCGGTCCGCTTAACTATGGGACCAAAATTTCAAAATCGAATTTCTAGCGCAATAATCAGTGTTGGGACTTAAAAATTGGGGGCATAGGGTAACTTTTAGAGTACTTTCAGAATCAACGGTCGAGTTCCATTTTCAATGAAAAAAATTTTTTTCGACCCCCTTTGGAGCCCCCTAGCTCGTCTGGAACCCCCCTACACCGTTTTTTTTATTTCAGAATATTGTAGCGCTATCAATTCCCTACAGTTTGGTATAAGCCACATTGGCTGACCCGTGGAAGAAAGTGGTGAAATACGGCTTCAAAGTTGAAAAATCCACTAATTTTTAGTTTTCGTACTGCACCAAAATTTCCTGCTGGAGTTTCTAGCGCACTAATCAGTGTTGGGACTTAAAAATGGGGGGTTTAGGGTAACTTTTAGAGTACTTTCAGAATCAACGGTCGAATTCCATTTTCAATGAAAAAAATTTTTTTCGACCCCCTTTGGAGCCCCCTAGCTCGTCTGGAACCCCCCTACACCGTTTTTTTTATTTCAGAATATTGTAGCGCTATCAATTCCCTACAGTTTGGTATAAGCCACATTGGCTGACCCGTGGAAGAAAGTGGTGAAATATGGCTTCAAAGTTGAAAAATCCTCAAATTTTTAGTTTTGGTACTGCACCAAAATTTCCTGCTGGAGTTTCTAGCGCACTAATCAGCGTTAGGACTTAAAAATTGGGGGTTTAGGGTAACGTTTAGAGTACTTTCAGAATCAACGGTCGAATTCCATTTTCAATGAAAAAAATTTTTTTCGACCCCCTTTGGAGCCCCCTAGCTCGTCTGGAACCCCCCTACACCGTTTTTTTATTTCAGAATATTGTAGCGCTATCAATTCCCTACAGTTTGTGGTATAAGCCACATTGGCTGAACCGTGGAAGAAAGTGGTGAAATATGGCTTCAAATTTGAAAAATCCTCAAATTTTTAGTTGCTAAAACCAAACCCAAATCTAAAAATTTGAGGATTTTTCAAATGTGAAGCCATATTTCACCACTTTCTTCCACGGGTCAGAAAATGTGGCTTATACCAAACTGTAGGGAATTGATAGCGCTACAATATTCTGAAATAAAAAAAGGGGTGTAGGGGGGGTTCCAGACGAGCTAAGGGGCTCCAAAGGGGGGCGAAAAAATTTTTTTTCATTGAAAATGGAACTCGACCGTTGATTCTGAAAGTACTCTAAAAGTTACCCTAAACCCCCAATTTTTAAGTCCCAATACTGATTAGTGCGCTAGAAATTCGATTTTGAAATTTTGGTCCCATAGTTAAGCGGACCGATTTTCAGAAGGCCGTATCTCGAGCGTGGAGCGTCGAATCGGGATATCCTTTGCGGTGGTTATATAACCTATCCATACGTATTAGTCGTCCAACTTTGAACCCTCCACGCCAAAGTTTCATTTTTGGGTCTGAATACTGAAACTCGATTGGCCCAGAGACTGACTCTAGAGTCAGTCTCTGAACCGATCGAGTCTTGGCCTTTTGCCTTAGGGCTCGTCTCCAAATGCTGAAACGAAATATCGGCGAGATTTCGCCAGAATTACGGTTGTAGCCGAAAATTTCGGCCGAAATTTTCGGCGAAATTATCGGTCAGCTAGAGCCGGCAATTTCGGTCAGTGACGGAAATCTTGTGTCTGGCAAGCTACTGGCCAGAGGTCAACCGAAATCTCTCTGCCTGCCTGCCAGAGGTCAACCGAAATCTCTGGGCCGGCCGGCCAGAGGTCAACCGAAATTTCGGCCAGTGCTAAACCGAAATATCGGTCAATGCCAGATGGTCTTTTAGCGGCTGTTCCTTAAGCTCACTGGTGAATAAGGACCCTTTGGCGTTGCGCGCCTATCTCTAAAAACAAAAGACAGTTGATCCACTTAGGACACCCGAAAAGTAGCAGTCAGATTTTGCACAGATGCGCAGCCGAGGTATCCCTTTTTCTTTTTATTTTTGCAGCAACCAGAATGGCGGCGGACAGCTCTACCGACCCCTTGTTTCGCCAAACCAATTGTACGCCTGAAAAGTTACTTCAAGCCCCTCAGCTTGAAGTATACTCCCCAAACAGTTACTTGCTGTTTACGAAGCCGGGGCAGACGCCCAAACGCTTGTTAGAAGCGCCTGCCATCAACTCGTCTGCTAGGGCGTCTCTTCCACCCGGCCGAAAGCGTTTGAGCGACAAGTTTCCAGAACTGGTGCCTGTTGTTAACGCCAGTATAGAAGCGGCCGGTTACAAGGCCGCACAGAAGCGTGACTCGGAGGTTGGACAAGCTGTCGGCGCGCGTTTGCAGGATTTGGCCGACACAGCTGTAGCTCAAATCGGTGGATTAGAGCCTGTCAGCCGACACACCATACACCGACATTTTAGACACGCCGGCAGACTCTTAAGTGCCATCTTAAGCCGGCTTTTGTGCGACCAGAAAAACAATCTAATCGACCCTGTTATTGACACTGATCTGCCATGCGATCTGTTTACTTTGGGCACGTCAACCTTCCAGTCCCCTGCGCAGCTGTTAAACAAAGCGCGCTGAGCTGACCGACATTTCGGCAGAACCGAAATTGGGTCAACCGAAGATTTCGGTCCCAAGTCTTCGGGCAGACCGAAAATTTCGGTTTGCCGGCTGAGTGGACGACCGAAATTTTCGGCGAAATATTCGGTCAGTCCTGACCGAAATTTCGCCGCATTTCGGTTAGCCATTTGGAGACGACCCCTTATTCAGACCCCAAAATTGAAAGTTTGGGCTAGAGAGCTGTAAGTTGGTACACTAATACATACTTATGAGTTGTCTTTCGGCCCCAAAGGATTAGTGGATTTGACGCTCCAATCCCGAGATACAGCCTTCTGAAAATCGGCCCGCTTAACTATGGGACCAAAATTTCAAACTCGAATTTCTACCCTACCAGCTGGAGTTGGAAGATAAAAATTTGGGTTTTTGCGTAACTTTTGGAGTACTTTAAGAATCTGCCGTCCAATTTTGTGTTAGAAGAAAAAAAATTTTTTTCGACCTCTTTGTCGGGCCATAACTCGGCTGGAACCCCCCTAGAGGCGATTTTTTATTTCATAGCTTTGTAGCGCTTTTTATAAGCTTCATTTTGGTATAGAATATGCTACGATTGCTGGTGGCCAATCGAGTGAAAATTGGCCTCAAATGTCACCAACTCGAAAAATTCGCATGTTTCACTATAGACATAATTTTCCAAATCGAATTTCTGACTTAATAAACGGAGTTGAGCTTTGAAAATTTGGATTTCCAGAGTACTTTCAGTGTGCTTTCGGAATATTTAGTGGATTTAGATTTGCGAGGAAAAAAATTTTTTTTGACCTCTAACGAGCCATAACTGGGCTGGAAACCCCCCTAGAGGCGCTTTTTTATTTCATAACTTTATAGCGCTTTTTATAAGCTTCATTTTGGTTTAGAATATGCTTCGATTGCCCGTGGCCATTCTGGTGACAATTGGCATCATAGGTTATAAACTTGAAAGATTCCCTCATTTGGAAGGCCAAATTTTTATGAGTACTCAACATTGGAGGTCAATTGTGACCGGAATGGCCACGAGCAATCGAAGCATATTCTATACCAAAATGAAGCTTATAAAAAGCGCTATAAAGTTATGAAATAAAAAAGCGCCTCTAAGGGGTGTCCAGCCCAGTTATGGCCCGCCAAAGAGGTCGAAAAAAATTTTTTTCCTCGAAATTCTAAATCCACTAAATATTCCGAAAGCACACTGAAAGTACTCTGGAAACCCAAATTTTCTAAGCTCAACTCCGTTTATTAGGTCAGAAATTCGATTTGGAAAATTATGTCTATAGTGAAACATGCGAATTTTTCGAGTTGGTGACATTTCAGGCCAATTTTCACTCGATTGGCCACCAGCAATCGTAGCATATTCTATACCAAAATGAAGCTTATAAAAAGCGCTACAAAGTTATGAAATAAAAAAGCGCCTCTAGAGGGGGTTCCAGCCGAGTCATGGCCCGCCAAAGAGCTCGAAAAAAATTTTTTTCTTCTAACACAAAATTGGACGGCAGATTCTTAAAGTACTCCAAAAGTTACGCAAAAACCCAAATTTTTATCTTCCAACTCCAGCTGGTAGGGTAGAAATTCGAGTTTGAAATTTTGGTCCCATAGTTAAGTGGGCCGATTTTCAGAAGGCTGTATCTCGGGTTTGGAGCGTCAAATCCACTAGTCCTTTGGGGCAGAATGACAACTCATAAGTATGTATTAGTGTACCAACTTACAGCTCTCTAGCCCAAACTTTCAATTTTGGGGTCTGAATACTGAGACTCGATCGGTTCAGAGACCGACTCTTAAAGTTTGACGCATTTCACGTAAATATTTGTATTTTATCGATCAAATAAGTCAGAAATTCATTCTTTGGGCCACTGTAATTGTGGGAAAACCGGAAATTTGAAGGTTTGCTGACTGAAAAAGCCACGTAAAACTGAAAATATCAAACAAGGTAAACTTGTTTTACCTAGAAGTACCTAGTTATGTGGATTTAAAACTAGGTAAAGTAAAACTAGGTAAAATAGAGTAACCCTTAACTAGGTAAAGTAAATCTAGGTACTTTTCCCGAATATTAACTTGGTAATACTAGGTATACCTACAGTACAAATCACGTCGTGCATCCCATAGTTTGTCAAGGGGCAAAATTTGGTTTGTTGAGGCTATTTGTTTTGAATGGAAGGTTCGTTAAGTTCGTTGCTAGGGGCGCTGTTATCGGCAGGTTACGCCCACTAGTTTGTTGCAAAAACCCATCGAGATCGTTAAGTTTGTTGCAGGATCGTTAGCACCGTTCGTTGCCTAGTTTGTTGGGCCCCACTGGTGCCCCATTCAATTATGTAACTCAGCGCCGACTGAGGGCTGTTGACCTGGACTCCCACAGCAACCGTTTATTTACACACACGTTTATGATCTATCAGACCGCACACACAAAAGCACGATCTAAAAACACGATTATTTCAACTGCGCCACACTCTGTACCAAACAATATTTTTTGCGCAGACTCGCGTCTGTGAGTGCGCGTACCTTGGCCTTTATTTTAGCGTGTATGTTGGCCGTTCTAACAGGGGAATCGCCGTACTCTGAGCTGCGAAACGGGATAGATTTTACAAGATCTGCTCACAATACTGTACTTTGACAGGGTCGAGCTTGCTCTGCACTTTACTCTTCTGGTTGTTAACGCAATACATTATGGCTGTCCACTGCCCCTGCACTGAGGCCGAGAGAGCCAGCACTAGATACGCCTGTTAATTGCCTGCTAATACGCATTGGCCAGTGTGACCTGGCCCGGCATTAATTACATAACTTGTTTGGCCCTAGCCAGCTCTGAGCTTCGTTAGAGGTTTGTTGAGGGTATGTTAATCTGAGCCAGGTTCGTTAGGTTCGTTGCACTAAGCGCTTCGTTCGTAGGGTTTGTTAATTGATGAACTATGGGATGCACGACGTGATTTGTACTGTAGTTACCTAGTTACCTAGATAAAAAGTGCACCACACTGGTTGCCATGCCAACTTCGGCAAGCATTGCAATCAAGCTTTTCTCTAAAGCCGATGCTAAGATGGGTGTAGAGACACTAGCCATCTACTACGATAAGGCTAAACATCCCATTTACAGCCCTGGTGAGACGGTCTCTGGTCTTGTGCACCTAATCCTACGTGGTCAAATAAAGTATAGAGCCATCCGATTTAAGTGTTGGGGAATGGTGGAAACCAACTGGAGAGTCGCCGATCCTGACGGCAACTTCATCATCTACAAGGAAGAAGACTTCTTCTTTCAACACAAAGTTACTATGCTTGGACGAGCCCGAGGACAAGACGGGGACAACCTTGTGCTCACGCCTGGGACTTATCAATACCCATTCAACTTTCAACTACCACTAACCTGTCTAACTTCTTTGGAAATCATGCACGGTCAAATAACTTATGGGTGCAAAGTTGAAATCGACCGTCCCTGGACGTTCAGCAACACCACAGAACGAGAGTTTCGAGTGATCACTCCAGTTGACTTACGATCAGGACCCCTTGCAGACTCACTTTGGAATATGCCGTTGCAAGAGAGCAAAGAAGCAGATGTAGGTTGTTGTTGCTGTCAAGCGGGTAGCATGGTGGCCGTACTGCAACTACAGAAACGAGCTTTCGTACCTGGTGAAAAAATAATCATCCATGCTCATCTCTCAAACAACAGCAATGCGCCGATGGAGTCAGTGAAGCTGCGTTTGGAACAGAAACAGGTCTGTCGAGCAGATGGACACTCACGTTCTGACACACAGTACAGCATGGTCAGCACGCAGCAACCTGAAACCCTGCCTGCCAATTCGCAGGTTACCAGAATCCTTGAACTGAACCTGCCTGTCACTCGCACTTGTACTACTGTGAGAACGAGGTTGATCACAGTGGACTATGTGGTGAAGTTCAGCTTGGTTCCGACTGGATGTTCGTTTGACTTGGATATCGATGTTCCTATTCTGATTGGAAACATACCGACCCAAGTCATTTCGCAGCAGCCGCAACGGACTGTGGTTGTGGGAACTCGGAATCAATTGCCAGTAATCTATTCCGTTGGTACAGACCATACTCCTTCAAATGGGGCAAGAATTGTTCAGTTAGGTTCTTCAATGTTAGAGAGAATGTAGAAAACTAATTTGTGTAACGGCTTTATTACCAGTGTTGTGCCTAGCTCAAATTTCCAAAACTCGGTAAGTATTCAGTAAGTAAATCCAGATTTTTTGAAATTCAGTAAGTACGAATAAGTACTGGGTTTTTCAAAGAAAACCCGGTAAGTACTCAGTAAACAATTCAGTAAACTCGGTAAAACCTTCAAGATTTGGAAATACGTTACCAGTGGCGTATCCAGGGGGGTGTAGGGTGTGTACACCCCCCCTTTGCGGTGGAGGTAGGAAGAAAAAGTCTGTCAAAAATATAAGAAACTAATGAATTATGTACTAAACTGTCTATTTTGTGCTCAGAATGCCTTCTAAATGCGTTTTTGAAGGCCAAATTTTCAAAATTTTCTCGCCCTGGTCGGGCAGAAGCCCAACCAGGCCATTATAAACTACTAAAACTTGTAATTTCTGTTAATTTTAAGCTCGGAATGCGTTTTAAACGCGTTTTTGAAGGCTAATTTTGCTAAATTTTTTACCCTGGTTGGGCAGCCAGGCACTTTAAAAATTTTACACCCCCCTTTCCAAAATCCTGGATACGCCACTGTACGTTACGATCTATCTGAAAATGTTTACCTGATATAGCTATTGCTACTAGAATCCTTTTTCAGTGTTGATTGAATAGCTTAAGATATTGTAGCTCGATTTTTCGACTTTTCGGAATTTTAATGTTTTGTTTAGCGCCATTTCACATTATTTATGGTGCTAATTAGATGGATGGAAAGCCTTAAAATATGCACACTATACATAGTGACTAGAGGATCTGACTTTAGATGAAAGGTCTGGCCAAATTGGTAAGTAAAGATTTGTTCTAATGTTCGCCATTTCCTCACAGTTCAGACTGATTAAAAAAACGTCAATCAAAATATTGCTAATAGTTCCTACCTACTTCTATAGTCTTCGCATCCGATTATAGCAATTCTACCACGCAAACAAAGCTTAAGTTATGCAACAAGCAGTGAAAATTACAAAAAATTGGCTAAAACAGTGGCTTTTGGTCATTAGCAGTTCGATAAATGAAAGAAAAACCGTATATTTTTCTGCACAGATGCGGCGAACTACCTATTGCAGAAGCTTTTACTCAGTAAACAACTCAGTAAATTACTACTGTTGTTTAATACCGGATTTTTCAAATGCGTATGCGTATGCGTATGCGTATACGCATTCCAATTACAAATGCGTATGAGTTTGCGTATACGCATTGCAAAAACCAATGCGTATTTTGCGTAATGCGTATGCGTAATGCGTAATCTCAGAAACAATCAGAAATTTCTCTGAACGGCTTGTTTGTCTCCACAGTGTGTTGTTTAGGTATCCAATAATCAAATTCTTGCCTTGAAATGAATTGCAACGCAATTTTTTAGCAAATTTTGGAGATTTTTTACAATTTCAGAAACAAAAATTGCAAAAATTGCCTGAAAAAACAGCACTTTTAGCTGCATTTGAGCCCAAATTTCAAAGGAAATCCGAAGGTGCTGGGTTCCATTCCCAGCTACGCCCTTGCACTTGCCTAACGTCTTCACCTTCTTCTTTCTATTTAGCGATTTTTAACGATTTTTAGCCGATATATGGCGATTTTAAAGCTTTTTTAGTGCTCAGCCCCTCCCTAGAATTTGGGCTCAAACCCCTCCGACCAGCGCCAGACCCCCCAGCCCCATCCCTCCCTATTTGGCAGATGACCTGTTACATGTATGGTATGTACTGTACGTATGTTTTCAACAGGCAAGAGATTTTATGCGCTTTCCTACAAAAAATCAGTCGAATGCTCATTTCCTGAAGAGGTCTAATAGCAATCAAATTTACAATAAACATACGCAGTGGAAGCAAAGCACAAACAGATAGCCTGCCCATGCAACACAACTCATGTCTCCCAAAACCGTGGAAACTCTAAATTCACGGTTTTGTCGCACATTTCCTTTCCTGTTAAATCTTTCCCTCTTTTTAAATATTAGCAAGCCCAGCTTAGTTAAAGCTTTAAATGCCTCAGAAAATTTCTGGTGCCCTCACCTCACACTAAAAATTAAGAAGAATGACCATTAGGTCAATCTGAACTAAATATTTGCAAGACATTCGAAAATGTAGCTATTTTTCAGACCCAATACGCATTACGCAAAAATATGCAAACTTTTGACAGAATGCGTAATAATATTGCGTAATGAAATTCAAATGCGTATGCGTATGCGTATGCGTATACGCATTCTGAAATGCAATGCGTACTTTGCGTAATGATATGCGTAATGCGTATACGCATGCAACAGTATAAATTACCGAGTACTGAGTTAACCGAATTTTTTTCTAATTGAGTAATTCAAAATTGAAACTCGGTATTCAGTAAGTAAAATTAAGAAAATTTTTTACCGGTAAGTAAAAGTACTTACTTTAATTCAAAATAACTAAGTACCGAGTAACTTTTACTCAGTAAATTTACTGGGAACAACACTGTTTATTACTAATTGTCAGAGACAAAGATACACACGATGCAAAACTAACTTTTCACAGCTTTAGGTCTACTGGCTCAGGAAGGTATCATCCAATGCCGATGATACCTGGCACCCCAGTTGAAAACCAACCAACAATGCGAAGACATGGCTTTGTCAATCCAGTTATGACCCAACCAGGACAGTCCAGTGTGGTGTCAACAATAGTTCAAGTGCATAATGATAGTAGCACGTTACCCCAGGCAGTTCAGGATCAAGGAGTGACAAGTACTGTAATTTTAATAGTGAAATTATATTTTAATTTAATATTAATATAATATAACTAGCCGATTTTAATTTAATTTAATATTAATATAATAGTCCCCTGTTAATTTTAATTTAGATTTAATATTAATACTATTAAATAACAATTTTAATAGTATTTTAATAGCATTTTAATAGTATATTCTAAAATGCAGTCGAAAAGTTTTGGTCACACTTCAGTGAACTGGCAAAACAACATCTTTTGCTTGAAGTTGTTAGTGTTAGTTGAAAATTTAATCAGAGATGCAACTTAGAAGCATTTTTCTGTGGAAATTTATGAGTCAGTCTCTGAACTGATCGAGTTTTGCCCCTTTGCCCTATTCAGACCCAAAATTGAAACTTTGGCGCAGGAAGTTGAAAGTTGGTGCACTGATACCCCTTGATGAGTTGTTAAACCACTGCAAAGGAATACCGAATTCGACGCTCCACGCTCGAGATATAAGCCCGCGAAAATCGGCTCTCTTAACTATGGGACCAAAATTTCAAACTCGCATTTCTAACTTACCAGTTGGAGTTTGAAGTTGAAAGTTGTGGATTTTACATAACTTTTTGAGTACTTTAAGAATACGTAGTCCAATTTCACTTTTGAGGAAAAAAATTTTTTTCGGCCTCATTTGGCGCCCCATAGCTCGTTTGGAAGCCCCCCTAGTCATATCTTTTTATTTCAGATTATTGTAGCGCTATCAATTAGCTACCTTTTGCTATAAAGTACGTCGAACCAGCTGCCCGCGTTTTTGAGAAATATTGCTTCAAATATGAAAAACCCCGAATTTTTGCATTATTTTTTGTGCATAAAAATTCCAACTCTGATTTCTAACCTACCAGTTGGAGTATGAAGTTAAAAATAACAGTTTTTGCACAACTTTTTGAGTACTTTAAGATTACGCAGTCCAATTTCGCTTTTGAGTAAGAAATTTTTTCGACCTCATTTGGCGCCCCATAGCTTGTCTGGAACCCCTCTAGTCATATCTTTTTATTTCAGATTATTGTAGCGCTACAAATTAGCTACCCTTTGGTATAAAGTACGTCGAGCCAGCTGCCCGCGTTTTTGAGAAATATTGCTTCAAATTTGAAAAACCCCGAATTTTTGCATTATTTTTTAGTGCATGAAATTTCCAACTCTGATTTCTAATCTACCAGTTGGAGTATGAAGTTAAAAATTATAGTTTTTTCACAACTTTTTGAGTACTTTAAGATTACGTAGTCCAATTTCGCTTGTGAGTAAAAAAATTTTTTTCGACCTCATTTGGCGCCCCATAGCTCGTCTGGAACCCCCTAATCATATCTTTTTATTTCAGGTTGTTGTAGCGCTATCAATTAGCTACCTTTTGGTATAAAGTACGTCAAGCCAGCTGCCCGCGTTTTATGAAAAATATTAAATATAATATAAATTTTATGCACAAAAAATAATGCAAAAGTCTGGGGTTTTTCAACTTTGAAGCCATATTTCTCAAAAACGCGGGCAGCTGGTTCGACGTGCTTTATACCAAAAGGTAGCTAATTGACAGCGCAACAATAATCTGAAATAAAAAGATATGACTAGAGGGGGGTTGCAGGCCGCGTCGTTGGCTCAGTGGGTAGCTTGCTGCCTCTGAGTCACGGCGGCCCCTGCATCCCTAGCGGTTGTAGTGGTTCATCCTCTCGGCGCGGCAAGTTTCTTGCTGCAAAGAGTTGGTCGTCGGCATAAAGCTCCACCCAGGCCACCGAAAGCTGGTTACAGCGAGTAGATAAAATGGGAACCAACTGGATCTGCCATTGCACCGAAGCCGCTCCTACAGCATGCCAACTTGGAGAAAGAGCAATGACGTCAGGAGTTGTCCACGGAAACCGACTAGGCCGGGGGGCCTCTCTCACACCAGGGGCGGACCTAGCGGACGTTGGGAGCCGACATCACCATGACGTCAACGCGCCAGGGACTTTCTTAAGTACCTGGCGCCCAACAGCATGGCTAGAGTGGCTGGCAGTGATAGAAGGGAAACGTCCGAGATGACGAAACCACGGGGGTAGCGGAATGGACCTCGAGTCTGATCGCAGGCCGTAAGGCCCCCCCGCAAATCGGATCGGATCGAATCGGGGGGTTGCAGACGAGCTATGGGGCGCCAAAAAAGGTCGAAAAAAATTCCTTACTCAAAAGCGAAATTGGACTGCGTATTCTGAAAGTACTCAAAAAGTTGTGCAACAACTGTAATTTTTAACTTCATACTCTAACTGGTAGGTTAGAAATCAGAGTTGGAAATTTTGTGCACAAAAAATAATGCAAAAATTCGGGGTTTTTCAACTTTGAAGCCATATTTCTCAAAAACGCGGGCAGCTGGCTCGACGTACTTTATACCAAAAGGTAGTTAATTGATAGCGCTACAATAATCTGAAATAAAAAGATATGACTAGGGGGGCTTCCAGACGAGCTATGGGGCGCCAAATTATGGCGAAAAAATTTTTTTCCTCAAAAGTAAAATTGGACTACGTAATCTTAAAGTACTCAAAAAATTATGTAAAATTCACAATCTTCAACTTTAAACTCCAACTGGTAAGTTAGAAATGCGAGTTTGAAATTTTGGTCCCATAGTTAAGAGAGCCGATTTTCGCGGGCTTATATCTCGAGCGTGGAGCGTCGAATTCGGTATTCCTTTGCAGTGGTTTAACAACTCATAAAGGGGGATCAGTGCACCAACTTTCAACTTCCTGCGCCAAAGTTTCAATTTTGGGTCTGAAGAATGAGACTCGATCGGTTCAGAGACTGACTCTTATAACCATTTTTTTAAAATGACTTTCTCTGAACCTGGTTTTTAATTGCATTCCAACACAAGTAGCTATAGAAAAAACTATTGATGCACAGATAAAGAGAAATTTTTGAAAGGAAAGACTGTTACATATGTAGGTTATTGACCAGATTCAGGTATCAGGTCCTTTTGTCATTCATGCCTATTAGTGAGAAAAGTTCCACTATTTCGAAGTGAAAACACGTTCGAGATTCAGAGGGCAGTCAGAAATCTTCAATTTTCATCATTTTCTGAGGTAAAATTATGAATCACCTTGGTTGTCAAACATGGTTTAACTATTAAAATGCTATTAAAATACTATTGTGCAGAACCCTATTCAAATTCTACCGTGTTCGCGCGCAGTGGCCATGCAGGGAGAGCGGAGTGTTCGCGCCGGGACCCGTTCGCTGGCAGCTGGCAGGCAAACCAACATGGCCTCACTGACCGGCCAATAAGAACCGAGGAACGAGGAGGAGGCGCGCAGATGATTGGTCGGGGGCGGAGTTTCGGAGTGCGTGAAGCTTGGTGATAGGGTGATAGTGATCCAAGATGGCGCTCTCTGTATTCATTTTCTCCAACATCCCAGTAATCATTACTTTTTCGATTTGGTAACCTAGTGTGCGGCTGCGCAGTAAAGACTTGTCTGAAGAACTTGTTTCGCAGAGCAAGCAGGGCCCGCCTAGCTAAGCCAACGCGACTCCGAGGATTGAGAACAAGCCTCCTGCAGTGAGTGCCTCGTCCTGTCGACCGCCTGTAGTGTGGTAACTTGTCGCATTTTCTCGGGTAGACACTTAGTGCGAAATTGATACTTTTTGCCTACTCTTCTCGGCTCTCTACCGGCTGACTTGATCAACGGACAGGGCGTCGACCTACACTATTTTCTTCTCTCACTACCTTCTCTTCGGCAACGTGTTTTATTTCAACCTTCAACAAAATTACCAAATTCAACTTTTTACTAAAAATCACCTCTTCTGCACCTGCCGCAGCGTCCACCGTCCAGCCCAGCTTTATTCTGTCTAACCCCAGGAACCACCAACGATAGGGGTTAGGACACTATTAAAAATAAATTTTAATATTCAGTCTCTGAACTGATCGAGTTTTGCCCCTTTGCCCTATTCAGACCCAAAATTGAAACTTAGGCGCAGGACGTTGAAAGTTGGTGCACTGATACCCCTTGATGAGTTGTTAAACCACTGCAAAGGAATACCGAATTCGACGCTCCACGCTCGAGATATAAGCCCGCGAAAATCGGCTCTCTTAACTATGGGACCAAAATTTCAAACTCGCATTTCTAACTTACCAGTTGGAGTTTGAAGTTGACAATTGAGGATTTTACATAACTTTTTGAGTACTTTAAGATTACGTGGTCCAATTTCACTTTTGAGGAAAAAAATTTTTTTCGGCCTCCTTTGGCGCCCCATAGCTCGTCTGCAACCCGCCCTAGTCATATCTTTTTATTTCAGATTATTGTTGCGCTATCAATTAGCTACCTTTTGATGTAAAATACGTCGAGCCAACTGCCCGCGTTTTTGAGAAATATGGCTTCAAAGTTGAAAAACCCCAGACTTTTGCATTATTTTTTGTGCATAAAATTTCCAACTATGATTTCTAACCTACCAGTTGGAGTTTGAAGTTAAAAATTATAGTCTTTACACAACTTTTTGAGTACTTTAAGATTGCGCAGTCCAATTTCGCTTTTGAGTAAAAAAATGTTTTTCAACCTCCTTTGGCGCCCCATAGCTCGTCTGCAACCCCCCTAGTCATATCTTTTTATTTCAGATTATTGTAGCGCTATCAATTAGCTACGTTTTGGTATAAAGTACGTCGAGCCAGCTGGCCGCGTTTTTGAGAAATATGGCTTCAAAGTTGAAAAACTCCAGACTTTTGCATTATTTTACGCACAAAAAATAATGCAAAAGTCTGGGGTTTTTGAAATTTGAAGCCACATTTCTCAAAAACGCGGGCAGCTGGCTCCACGTGTTTTACACCAAAACGTAGCTAATTGATAGCGCTATAATAATCTGAAATAAAAAGATATGACTAGAGCGGGTTCCAGACGAGCTATGGGGCGCCAAAGGAGGTCGAAGAAAATTTTTTTACTCAAAAGCGAAATTGGACTGCGTAGTCTTAAAGTACTCAAAAAGTTGTTTAAAAACTATAATTTTTAACTTCAACCTCCAACTGGTAGGTTAGAAATCATAGTTGGAAATATTATGCACAAAAAATAATGCAAAAGTCAGGGGTTTTTCAAATTTGAAGCCATATTTCTCAAACACGCGGGCAGCTGGCTCGACGTATTTTATACCAAAAGGTAGTTAACTGATAGCGCTACAATAGTCTGAAATAAAAAGATATGACTAGGGGGGGTTGCAGACGAGCTATGGGGCGCCAAAGGAGGTTGAAAAAAAATTTTTTACTCAAAACCGAAATTGGACTACGCAATCTTAAAGTACTAAAAAAGTTACGTAAAATCCACAATTTTCAACTTCAAACTCCAAATGGTAAGTTAGAAATGCGAGTTTGAAATTTTGGTCCCATAGTTAAGAGAGCCCATTTTCGCGGGCTTATATCTCGAGCGTGGAGCGTCGAATTCGGTATTCCTTTGCAGTGGTTTAACAACTCATCAAGGCGTATCAGTGCACCAACTTTCAACTTCCTGCGCCAAAGTTTCAATTTTGGGTCTGAAGAATGAGACTCGATCGGTTCAGAGACTGACTCTTAATATTCAGCCCCTGTGTGTATTCTTAATTTAATTTAATATAATAGTAGACCATCTATTTTAATATTAATATAGATTTAATACTATTAAAATGACACTATTAATAATAGTTCCATTTTAATATTAATATATTTAAATAACAGTAGTGACAAGACAAAGCATCTCAAAGAATTCAGCTGATCGAACCGGGCCGTCACAAGTGCAATTGGCTCAACCTAACAGAAACTACCAGACTTATCTTAACACCCCTGTCACAGTTTGGACTACTGAAGTGGCGGTTGCTCGGCCAGCGCCTGCTGTTAACTCAGAGTTGCTACCACAGCCAAATTTATGTGAGCTAATAAATTACAATTGCATTGTAAATGGATGTGTTTTCATGTTTCAGCACCACCACCTACATATGATGAAAGTCTTCGATAGAAAGCAAAGCATGTGACACTAAAGTCTGAAAAAACTGCGTTTCTGTCTTTTCACAGTGTCAAGTCAGCATCTTTGAATGGTGGTTTGTCTGTATTGCACGCATGCTGCATAGAACGTTAGAATGGAAAACTTTTGAAAACCTTGGTCAACTACAGTGTTTCAGGTCTTCGTAAGGATCAAATGTGGAAAATGAAGAACCGGTATTTATGGTATCTCCTTCACTGTCGAATGACTGTGCAAATGCGATTTCATTTTCCCATTATTCACAGGTGTGTAGAATCTGTAAAAAGTGAAATAAATAACCATCAAAACGACAAAGCTACCTCTGCACACACTGCAGCAAAAAAATACGTCTGGATACGAAAAATTCTGTTTGTCTTATCTGTAGGTATTCCAGTCGAATCCATAAAGAACAAAGCTTTTATTGATTTTCTGGCTCAGATGCTTAAAATTAATTATTCAAGTCAAGCACAATTTCGAAATACAATCGAACGTGCTAACGAAGCCTTATGTGGTTGCCATACCAACCTCGGCAAGCATTCTAATCAAACCTTTTGCTAAAGCTGCCGCTAAGATGGGTGTAGAGACACTAGCCATCTACTTTAATAGAGCCGAAAATCCCATCTACAGTCCTGGCGAGACAGTCTCTGGGAATGTTCACCTTGTCCTATTTGAGCAAATAAAGTATCGAGCAGTCCGATTTAATTGTTGGGGCAAGGTGAAAACGAAATGGTCGACAGGTAGTTCCAATAATAGACGGACCCATTCAGAAGAGGACTTCTTCTTCCAACAGGAAGCTACCCTTGTCGGACGTGCGCGTGGTCAAGATGGGGACAACCTTGTCCTCGAGGCTGGGACATATCAATACCCATTCAACTTTCAACTGCCACTAACCTGTCAAACTTCAGTCAAAATCATGCATGGACAGATCACTTATGGTTGCCAGGTAGAAATCGACCGACCCTGGGCCATCGACAACACCACCGAACGAGAGTTTCGAGTGATAGCCCCTGTTGACTTACGATCAGGACCATTGGCTGAATCCTTACAGAGCATGTCCCTGAAAGAGAACAAGGAAGAGGATGTAGGGTGTTGTTGTTGCAAGGAAGGCAAGATGGACGCCATTTTGCAGCTGGAGAAACGAGGATTTGTCCCGGGTGAAAAAATTCTCATTCACGCTCATCTGTCCAACATCAGCAACGCTGCAATGGAGTCAGTGAAGCTGAAGCTTGAGCAGAAACAGGAATGTCGTGCTGAAGGCAACTCAACTTCTAACACGGAAGACAGTATAGTCAGCTCTCAGGTGCCCGAAGCCTTGGGCGCCAATTCACAAGCTGACAGAGTGTTTGAGCTCAATCTACCCGTCCACCTGACCTGCACAACTATAAGAACTAGATTGATATCTGTAGAATATACAGTCAAGTTCAGCTTGGTTCCTACTGGATGTTCGTTTGACCTGGACATAGATGTTCCTATTGTTGTTGGCAACATACCCATTCAAGTGGTCTCACAGCAAGCTCAGAATACAATGCCGGTCCTGTATCAGCCAATGCCGATCACGGCCCCACCGCCCCCAATGCCTGGTACCCCGGCAGAACACCCACAACCAATGCTCACAAATGGCTCTGCCCAACCAGTGACCACTCAACCTGTACCTATGGTGTCAGTTGTCTCAACAAGTCAAATGCGTGGCCAGCACCCTGTGAGCACAAACACATTGCCTCAGCCAGTTCAAGACCAAGCTGTGATAACGCAAAGCGTATCCAAGGGGGCATCACAAATTCAAACCGCTCAGCCGCAGCCTGTTAGTACAAGCTACCAGAATTACGGTAATCCCCCCGTCACGGCTGTTAACTCAGACTTACTACCACCACCCGATTTGCGTAAGTTAGTAATTCTCAATTTTGCTTGCTTGGTAATATGTACCTATGTTTGTTTGCCTTTCAGCTCCACCACCAACTTACGACGAGAGTTTTCAATAGAATGGTTGGACTGGAATTTGTGATTTTGGTTTTGACATTAAATAGTTGACTGAATATGAATAAACTCATATATCTTATAGGTGATCTGCTGAAATGGGCAGCGGTTGGTAGTCAGAAGCCCAGCCAGAAGTCTTAGCTGAATTTCTGGTGGAGAGGCATAGAAAACTAAGAATCGCTTTAGGCTCAGAATACTCACAGTGGCGATAGAGTCTGCACAATGTGAGAAACAATATTAGCCTTTTACATCATGACTGGGTTTTGAACATATCAGAAAGCTTCTGGCTTTCCGTTACATACGTTCAGTTCAGCTTTCCGATAGGTTCTTTTCAGCTTGTCTTGGTTTAGTGCAGTAAACTGATACACTGACAGTTATTTTTTAATCATTTACAACTGCAAGCGTGATCTGAACACCTAAAACAACAAATTTTGAGTTTGTAACTGGTTGAAAAGGCGTCTCCGATGGGGTCTGGAATAGCTCCTACCAACAAACCATACTGATATATCAGTATGCCATCAAGTCATCATACTATTCATCATGAAATGGTCCACTACTATTCATCATTTTGAAGACTTTTGCAAGATTTTCTGATGAATCAATTATTTTATTGTTCATCAAATGCATTGGAATGGTCCAGCACTTCAACTTGACAAATAGGTCTTTTTACTGCACGGCAATGCTGAACAGTTTCTGATTAACTGTCATGGCGAGCCCAGTCAGTTTATGTGTCTGTGGCACATTTCTTTTCCGGTTGAACTAAGGAAAATTGCCATTAAAATTTGTTGAAGAATCATTGTTTAATTGTTCCTCAATTTCTGTGATGAATAATTTCTTCAGTTCATCATCTTTTGAAGAATAGTAATCGTAAAACGTGAAGAACTATTCGTCAAAAACAATTCATCAGGCCGAAACGAACCATTGATGAATTTTGCGGTTTGTTGGAAAGAGATAGCTTTCTGGTATGTTTACCATCATTTTTTTTGCTTTCCGATAGGTTGGCCAGCTACGCCATATGTTGTTGGTAATTTACAAAGGGTTAAAAATGGGAGTCTACCACATAAAATTACCGAAACACTGAATACAGCCATACCTCTTTCCAACAAACCGCAAAATTCATCAATGGTTCGTTTTGGCCTGATGAATTGTTTTTGACGAATAGTCCTTCACGTTTTACGATTACTATTCTTCAAAAGATGATGAACTGAAGAAATTATTCATCACAGAAATTGAGAAACAATTAAATAATGATTCTTCAACAAACTTTAATGGCAATTTTCCTTAGTTCAACCGGAAAAGAAACGTGCCACAGACACATAAACTGACTGGGCTCGCCATGACAGTTAATCAGAAACTGTTCAGCATTGCCGAGTAGTAAAAAGACATATTTGTCAAGTTGAAGTGCTGGACCATTTCAATGCATTTGATGAACAATAAAATAATTGATTCATCAGAAAATCTTGCAAAAGTCTTCAAAATGATGAATAGTAGTGGACCATTTCATGATGAATAGTATGATGACATGATGGCATACTGATATATCAGTATGGTTTGTTGGTAGGAGCTACCACTGAAAAATGTACCTCCCACTGTCAACAAGAACACATCTGAATATGAAAAATATTGTACTTGCCCACCCAAAACTGCGAACAATTTGCTGGCTGAGTTGGTAATTAGTCAAGTGAAGTCAAGCCAAGTCAAGGCACAATTAAAGTGTTAATGAAGCCAAACTGGGTTGCCATACCAACCTCGGCAAGCATTCCAATCAAGCTTTTCTCTAAAGCCACTACAAAGATGGGTGTAGAGACACTAGCCATCTACTTCGATCGAGCCGAAAATCCCATCTACAGCCCAGGCGAGACAGTCTCCGGTCGTGTGCACCTTGTCCTAGATGAGGAAGTAAAGCTACGTGCAATTAGATTTTCCAGTTGGGGAGCAGCGAAAGCAAGGTGGAAACCGAATCCGAAAAACATGCGATACTTGCAAGAAGAGGACGTCTTCTTTGGACAAGAAGCTACCCTTCTCGGACGTGCTCGTGGTCAAGATGGAGACAACCTTGTCCTCCAGTCTGGGACGTATCAGTACACATTCGACGTTCTGCTACCACTGACCTGTCAAACTTCAGTCAATATTATGGATGGAATTGGACAGATAAGTTATTTTTGCAAGGTGGAACTTGACCGTGTATGGGCCGTCAACAACACTGCAGAACGAGAGTTCCGAGTGATGTCCCCGGTTGACTTAAACTCAGGACCCTTGGCTGAATACCTGAAGAGCATGTCCGTCAAGGAGAACAAGGAAGAGGATGTAGGGTGTGGTTGTTCTATGAAAGGCAAGATGAATGCCACTTTGCAGCTGCAGAAACGAGGTTTCGTCCCTGGGGAAAAAGTAGTCATTTACGCTCATTTGTCCAACAACAGCATCGAAGCAATGGAGTCAGTTAAACTGAGACTGGAGCAGAAGCAGGAGTGTCGGGCAGAGGGGAGGTCATGTTCTCACATAGTGGACAGTATAGTCAGCTCTCAGGTGATTGAAACGCTAGCTGCCAATTCGCAAGCTGACAGAGTGTTTGAACTCAATCTCCCTGCCACGCTGACCAGTACAACTATAAGAACTAGGGTGATCTCTGTAGACTATACAGTCAAGTTCAGTTTGGTTCCCACTGGATGTTCGTTACATCTGGATATAGATGTTCCTATTGTCATTGGCAACATACCCATTCAAGAGGTTTCTCAGCAAGTCCAGAATACAATGCCGGTCCTGTATCAGCCAATGCCAACGGGGATTCCACCCCAAATACCTGGCACCCCAGAGGAACACCCACAGCCAATGCTAACGACTGATTCTGCCCAACCTGTGACTATACAGCCTAGGCTGTTGGTATCAGGTCAACTTCATGTGCAGCGGCACCCTGAGGGACCAGATACGTTGCCTCAGAACAGTCCTGAACCAAGTGGTGACAATGTAGAGTGTCTCAAAGAGTTCACTTGATCCAGCGAGACCATCACAAACCAAATCCTTTAATGTTGTAGATGGATGTAGATTTATGTAGATGTGTTGTAGGAAGAAACGGAATTCAGGGGAATTCGAAATCTCCTTAGGAAGAAGTTGAATTCCGTTTCTCTGTTTTAGGGAATCTGACCTCCATTCCCTACTCCATAGGGAGATTCAGAATCCGTCCTGCGCCACAAAATAGTCACTATAGTGCTTCGCTCTCTGTTGCTCGGCTGCTATGTTAGTCAGGTAGGTACCGAAATGAACCAACCCGATTTAGCCGATTAGCGATTCAGTAAAGTATCTATGGCAATCCGTTCTGCAAGTTTCGTTCGAAGCCATACCCTTCGTATTACTCTAAAGAACAGTTTAGGTGGCCAAACATTGGCAATCTTGTTAATAAATCCTGAAAATCAGAGCGAAATTGATAGAGAAATGACTGACAACGAACCGTTCGAGTAAACTCTACTTCCTGATGGAGTGTCTAGAAGCTAGCAACTTTACAACCGGCCGAGAGCACACGCTATAAGATACCATTTTACAGGGTGTGCCAAAAAAAAACAACCCAGCAGATTTTTCGCTGTAGCAACCGCAAATTTCAACCGATTTGAATGAATCCTTTTTTAAATGAAAGATAAATAAATTCTTAAAAGATTGCTGAAATTTTCATTAATGTACTCCGCTTAGTTCCTGAGATATTGGCTCTCAAAATCAAAACAGTGATTTTGGTAGTGAACAAGAGGCATTTTTTTATTATTCGGCACTTCGTAATAAAACGGATTCCTGCTACTGCTAAGGGCTCTTGGAGGCTTTACAGGTGACATAGAAACTCGGTTTACTTCAACATTAAAGTATCATTAGCCCCAGCAGTAGGAATCTGCTTTATTATGAAATGCAACAGAATCGCTCTTGTTCTTTGCCAAAATCTGTTTCGACTTAGAAGGCAAATATCTCAAGAACTAAACTGTGAATCTCAATAAAAATTGAACCAATCTTTGAAGAATTTATCAGTCTTTCATTCAAAAAAGGGTTCATTCAAATCGGTTCAGATTCATGGTTGCAAAAGTAAAAAATCTGCTGGGTTGTTCTTTATCACTCTTGTTCATTGCCAAAATCTCTGTTTTGACTTTGAGGACAAATATCTCAGGAACTAAGAAAGCTATCTTAATAAACGGTACATCAATCTTTCAAGAATTTATTTAGCTTTCATTTAAAAAAGGACTCATTCAAATCGGTTGAGATTTGCGGTTGCTACAGCAAAAACTCTGCTGGGTTGTTTTTTTTTGGCACACCCTGTACATCTACACGCTTAAGTGCCAAAGCTAATCTTATACCGGCAGCTAAGGCAATCAACCTTATTATAGTACTAATCAAGTACAAATTGTTAGGGTACGTCATACTGTGCAGACTCTCAAGAACAACACCAAAGTCATGGGTAGCGCAGGCGAAGTATTACATAGTGTTTATTCACATCTTCAGTCAACTGTTTGCACTTGAACTTGATGATACCCGGCGTCATACATGTAACAGGGGGGTCTGGGGGGTTTGCCCCCCACCCGACTTAGGCCAGACCCCCCAGATGGGGACCCCCCCCCCCGAGACGATTTCACCGACCTCCCCTCCGATTTTTCTGGCAAGTAAATTTTCGAGCAAATTTTTGCAATTTTTTACACTTCCAAACACAAAAATTGCCAAAATCGCCTGCAAAACAGCACTTTTTAGCTGTATTTCAGCCCAAATTAGCGATTTTTGGCAATTTTTCGCCAAAAACTGCGATTTTTTCGATTCTTGGAGCGTTTTTTAGTGCCCACCCCCCCTCCCCCCAAAATTTTGGCTCAGACCCCCCCCCCGGCCGGCGCCAGACCCCCCAACCCCCTCCCCCATCGGCGGATGACCTGTTACATGTATGCCCGGCGTCATGGTTGTATACAGTCTGAGACTGTATACAGAAAAATATCGGCCACCAATTTGATATTCTGATTCCGGTAGATCATGGTGGTTACAACTCACGGATTCTGACATCTCTAAACAGGGTCTGTCATGCTGTTAAGTTCACTGCCATCCACAGCAGGCACCACACCGATCTGCAACCCAGGATTTGCGTGTGAGCTGCGCCCAAGTGCAGGTGTAACCTGAACCAACTTATTTCTTGTCTTCATCTCTACTCCCTCCTTCTGCTCTGCAGCCTCTGCCTTCGCAGGGGGCCTGTTGGCAATGCCAACGGGCACTACCTTCTCATCTCCATATTTTATTCGATGTTCGGTCAACTGTTGGCATCTGAACAGGTGCCTGATCCCCAGTCTGAGGTTTCTGTGTCTCAGACTGTACAGAAAAATATTGGCCAGTCTGTTGACATTCTTCAAGGGAAAGATGAGGGTAGTGAGAGTGGACCAAAAGGCTGATGTCATCTCAGCTATGTAGGGGAGGACGGCTTGCACAACCGACGGACCCAAGTAAAAGATGGTGGTGAAAAGACAGGACAAACCCAGGGTTACCGTCATCTTCCGTTGACTCTTCATGTACTGTGCTCTTTGCTGTGCGTTGCCTCCATGCTGAGGGGCTTTGCGTACCTTCAAGATCACCAGCACTACCACGTACAGGGTGTGTCAAAAAAAAACAACCCAGCAGAGTTTTTGCTGTAGCAACCGCAAATCTCAACCGATTTGAATTAATCCTGCTTTAAATGAAAGATAAATAAATTCTTGAAAGACTCGTGAAGGCCCTATTAAGATACCCCCTTGATGCAGACCATGGAGCTTTTGCTCCAGTGCATGTCTCAGCAAGTGAGACATGCGTAAGACGTAAATGGATTGTGATATGTTTTTCAGAGACATAGGGGATGGACATGTTTTTTTGGGTGAGACTTAGATTGAGACATACTTGAAGGTGAAAAGTTGGAGAGACATAGGGCGAGACATGTACAGAGACATTCGATCATAATCAGGACTTGGATAAAATATTGATAATAGAGACGACTGACTGTTCTCAAGAGTCACACACCTAACCAGACAGAAGCCTATTCTTAAGACCAACTTTAGGCATGATGTCTCCGAAAAAAGTTGTTTTCAATACACCCTTTTCTCATGCTCATCTGATAGCCCAGGTCTGGAGTACTATCTGCTTGAAATTGTTTATTCTAATATGAAAGAATGCTTGAGTTGGACATCACCAAATAATTGACGTCTCACCTGCCATGTCAAAATTGTCTCATTAAAAGAGACATGCCACCTTGATGGCATGCATGTCTCACTCATGTCTCGTTTTTTTCGCGAGGACAGGACATAGCATGTCATAGGTCGGTATCAAGGGGATACGATGCTTAGTTCCTGAGATATTTTCCTTCAAACTCAAAACAGAGATTTTGGCAGTGAACAAGAGCGATTCCGTTGCACTTCACAACAAAACGGATTCCTACTGCTGAGGGGCAACAAGACTTTTACAAATGAAGTAACCAAGCATGTGTGGCACCAGAAAAAACTCGTTACGTTAGCCCTGAGCAGTAGGAATCGGTTTTATTATGAAGTGCAACAGAATAATGAAAATCGCTCTTGTTCATAGCCAAAATCTGTTTTGACTTTGAGTGCAAATATCTCAGGAACTAAGCATCATATCTTAATAAAACTTCACCAAACTATCAAGAATTAATTTATCTTTCATATAAAATAGGACTCACTGAAATCGGTTGAGATTTGCGGCTGCTACAGTAAAAAATCTGCTGGGTTGTTTTAATCTCTGTTGTGCACTGCCAAAATCTCTGTTTTGATTTTGAAAGCAATTATCTCAGGAACTAAGCAACGCATCTTAATAAAAGCTACACCAGTCGTTCAAGAATTTATTTATCTTTCATTTAAAGCAGGATTCATTCAAATCGGTTGAGATTTGCGGTTGCTACAGCAAAAAATCTGCTGGGTTGTTTTTTTTTGACACACCCTGTATATGAGGACGCTAGCAATGGCCGGGCCGAGTCTGTAAACCCTATAGAACTTCAGATACTCCTTGTCTAAACCGAAGCTGTAGAAGCATATGGCCGGCACTTCAGGTATGGTATGCTGAATGCTGCTGGTCAAGGTGTACAGGATCAACACCGCTCCAGGGCTCCAGGTGAACACCCAGAGCCAGAGGCCATAAGACTGGGGGAGACCGTAGTGAAACAGAGGCCAGCGGACGGCTAGAAATCGGTCTGAAAGAAAGACGGCCAGAAATTGTTGTCTTTGATATAGTTTTTGTTATAATACGGGCATGCACTTAACGCCGCTTATGATACCGACACCATATATGGTGCCGGGTACGCGAGTTTTGCCGGTGCCATATATGGTACCGGTACCTAGGGTACCGGAGAGTGCTGCTTTGGGTACCCGGGTACACTAACCAGCAATCAGCGTTTTCTGAAACAAAAATCAGATCCTGTTAGTGTACCCGTTGCCGGTACCCTATGCAGCACTCTCTGGTAGTAGTACCATATATGGAACCG
This sequence comes from Sabatieria punctata, assembly GCA_030248155.1. Classification (NCBI taxonomy): domain Eukaryota; kingdom Metazoa; phylum Nematoda; class Chromadorea; order Araeolaimida; family Comesomatidae; genus Sabatieria; species Sabatieria punctata. The sequence goes on along the minus strand of JASANB010002996.1, from coordinate 23,504 downwards.
GCACCATATATGGTACCACCATGGTGGTACAATATATTGTACCCCTACCTTCGCATTGGTACCGGTACCACTCTGTTCAGATTTCGTACCATATATGGTAGTGGTACCCCTACCTTCGCATTGGTACCGGTACCGCAACCATATATGGTGCCACTCTGTTCAGATTTCGTGCCATATATGGTAGCGGTTCCTTTACTAGTGGCACCATACATATATGGTACCGGCACCTAGGCTAGTGGCAGTTTGGAAGATTTGGCGCGGTGTGTTGGTGCGTATATTACAAAATGTCTCCCCAACAGAATATAGTGATCGCCCAACATTTTCAACACTTGTCAACAAAAGTAGGGCGATGACAGGACCACTCAAGCTTACCCAGCGATATGGCCAGCATGGTCATTTCAGTCATGTGACCAACCAAATGCCAGAGCATGTTCCAGGGTACTGTAAAACAGTGCCATCGACTGACCAATAGATGGGCTTGGCGTCGGTAAATCAGCCAATTGCGACCCAGACCGCTGAGACAAGCAGCCATGCCGTCCCAGGCATCACACAGAGCCAGCGCTGCAGGCAGAGCGTATTCTTTTCGTTGACGCAGCGTGCGATGGTAGAGTATAGCCAGCACGATTATCAGATTGCATGGTGTCAAAATGACTCCCTGCACTACATACAACCACAGTTGTTTCACCACAGCATCATAGGGGTAGGTAGAACTATTGGTTTGGTTCATGCTCAGACGACCTGGATTGCCTAGACTAGAGCTTTTCTGCTTCTTGAAAACTGCGCAAACAATAATTAACTTACTCTTAATTGGAACGCTAATTGGGTAGAGGCTGACTCAGAAGGCAAGAGAAGAAGGAGCAATTAGCGCAGGCTACGTTTTAGAACACCTTCAAAAGGTGTTTCCACGCAGCGGGAGCTACTGCTGAAATGGTAATACCAAACCGGTTTATGTACTAGCAAGCAAGTTTTGTTTGTGAACACATAATACTAAGCAAGGTTCACACCTGTCTGGACTATGCGCTATGGAATTAGCGTGATGCGAATTTTTCGAGTTATTTCTGTGAAAATTGAGTGGTTTTATTATCGCCTACGGCGGTTTCAAAAGTAATCCACGAATTTCTAATCATTTTCACTGTTGTTATTACCGGAGTATGTGTCCTAGTTCATACTTGTTGGTTTATTCAATAAACTTCTCGTCTTCACAGGGTGCTGTAGCAGGTTTTCTTCCCTTTTCAGTCTCTGTTTGCAAGAAAAACCAGCCTAGGAGGTCCATGCATGGACTTCAAATTGAATCTTATATCCAAGTTCAAAAATCTAAATTTTAAATTGAAAAAATTCCTTACCTGAAATGGTTCAAAAGATTACTTTCAGTATGCCTGTTAACGGCACTAAACTAAGACAATCTGAAAACAACCTATCGGAAAGTCAGTCCGAACATAACTGAGGCTGTGAACACATCGAAAAGCCAGAAAGTAAATTTCCAATACGTTAAAAACCTGGTGATTTGCAACAGGTTAAGGCAGCAAAGCAGTAGTAAAACTACAGTGTATGGTATCATCTGGAGGCCTCGATTGACGGGATACCATATATGGTACGAGTACTATATAAGGAAGTGGTACCATACTTCCGTACACTGTGTCTGCCATGTTGCCATGACTGTGGTTTGGCCAAATTTTTCATTCCTTTGAGTTTGTGCAATAAATATGATTGAAAATCCGCAAAAATCATGTAAACTTGCTTTAAAGCTACTGTATTGTCGGAAATTCTGGATGCCCATGTCATATAACCTGTGGTCAAATAGCGCGTACCACGGGTACACAATCCGGCACTACATAAGCGCCAATTAGTGTACCCCGGGTACACTATATGGAGGGGTTTCCTTATGAAGCACTCTCCGGTACCACTCTACTCTGATCTTTTTCTCCGCTACTTTTTGCCAAGTTTGGCAACTAGAGAAAAAGTAGTCTCCAATTTTGCATCTAGTCTCATCCTATTCAAGTCAAACTCGTCCCAACAAAACAGTCAAGCGCAATTTCCTTCTGTCCCAGAAAGGAATAATCTGGAGAAAGTGCATGTCAATTGCGAGAAACAGGTTCTCTTTATCTGATGTTACGCCGAGTTAGTGGCGTAAACGGCCAAGCAAAACAAAGATGAACTTGTCGTTGTTTTCCCTTTTATCTTTGATCCTTTCCTCAACTCTTCTTAGAACTCAACGACTGTACGATCGCAAACTCCGAGGCGGAAGCAGACATCAGCCTGGACTGAAAATGAGATTGGGCACCGAAGGACTCAATTACCTAAATGATGTGGCTTCAGACGTCCTCATTGATGGTCTGAACTCTTTGAAAATGCCAGATATGAGCAGAAGTTTGGGAGGCAGGGGAAATGTGAAACTGAAAAACCTCAAAATGACTATTGGAAAGTTCAACTCGCACGTCCAGCCCATCCCTCCGAACAAGATTGTCTGGACTATGCGAGATTTGAGTGTTAATGCAAGAGCCGATGTCTCGGGACACGTCAGAGTTCTTTTGGTAGTGCCGGTACAAGGCTGGGTGAACATCAAGGCCTCTGGGGTGGATTGTGACGTCACTAGTGCTACCGATGCTATTCCGGTTGGCAGGAGTTTGAAGAGTACCGTTCGCTCTGTTGACTGTAAAGTGAAAATCAGACATTTGGACATGAGCTGGCACAATGGAGGAGTGCTGAGTATGGCTATAAATTTCTTCAAAGGAATGGTTTTGCAGCAGGTGAGAGCCTCGGCTGAGAAAGAGTTGTGTCAGGTTACCAGAAAGCTGATCGATAAAGACCTGAACCAAGGTTTACAACGATTTCCAACCAAGATTTCGCTCTCGCAGAGTCGAGAATTGGATTTCGGAGATTTTGTCGATGGATTCCAGAGGAAATGGAAGAAGAAGAAACAGAAGAATAAGTCGAGAGGACAAGTTGAAGAAGACTGTGAAACGCCGAAAAAATCTCGCATAAAAGTTCATCAAGATCCGCCATCTAGAAGAAGGAACCGAAAAAGAAATAATTTTCGGGACGTCTGGGCTAAGCGGAAACAACTTTTCAACCGCCGTCGTCCCTCAAGCAGAATTGAAGTAAAGAAGTGCAAACCAAGATCAGAAAAGAAGTCCTTCCGCCAATTCGTAGAGGACTTTGACTTGCAGAAGTCTGACAAATTGTTCGTGGATTACAGTCTAAAACGACCTCCTTCATGCACCACAGATTTTATTGAGACAAGACATGTCGGGGAAATTTCTTGGAAGGGACAAGGCAAAACTCCCTTCAATCCCCACATGATGTTTACTCCCTACCCGTCAGGACGAAATAAAAAGATGTTCCAATTTCTCATCTCAGATTACCTTCTCAATTCCCTCTTCTACCATGCATTCAGAAAAGGTCTGTTGAAGTTAAAAATAGGACCCAGTTCAGGTCCTATAGGCTCATTTATGCGAACTGTCTGCAATGAAGGTGACTTTACAGTTTGTTTGGGCGATTTTGTGCCTGGTTTGGCTAAACAATATGGTGAAACTGGACTGGAACTGGAACTGAAGCCCACCCAAGCACCGTCGATGATCTTTTCAGAGAAGCAACAAGGCAAAGTGAAAACCAATGTAAAAGGAGAGATCTCGCTCTCAGTGAAAAACAAATTTGGACGTCCCAACCGAATTCTCAGAGTAAAGGCCGACCTGAAAGCTGATACCAAGATTGCGCTGAAAGAAAATCTCCTCAAAGGAAAAGTTCGAATGGACAAGTTCAACATCCGTGTGCTGAGAAACAAAATAAAGGGTCTATCTAACTCAGACATCAGAGAGATGAGTTCGATGAGTGCTGAGGTTATAGAGATGATCGGATCGCGCTTGCTTGATGAGGGTCTACCTATCCCCAGCCTGCCAGCTGTAAAGTTAGTCCGACCTAAGCTGAAGATATCTAAAAGAGCTATGCAAATCGTGACAAATTTCAAAATCGATGAGAGCTCATTGAAAGAAGTTGCAAGAGACTTGATGCAAAGCCAGATGAACAAATTTGGACAGTAAACGGGTTTTATTGATGATTGATCTTGACATAGACTGCTTTCTAAGCTTGCAATGAATAATTGATTTGAAGCTAGACGCTGGTATTGGCTATGAAACTAAGCAGAGATTTGTTTATATTTTTTCTCTACTCTTGTCTAAATTTAGTGGCCACTCGAACGTGGGGTAGTCGGGAGTATAAAGAAGATGGTGAAGGTAAAAAGAACCATAATGATTATTATTAGAACATAAATTATACAGTATCAGCCGAAAATATTGAATTCCGGTGGTCCACATTCAATAAATTCAATATTTTTCGGCAATTCAAAGAATGTGAGACTCTAACTTGCAGGAGTGACTGGTATAAGCGTTGGGCATACAGTAGCATACTGAATGGGCACCTTGAAGCTCAAAGGCCAACAAAAATTGGAGATTTGTAAACAATTTGAGAGAAAATCCCATTAGTTAAAAAATCTATACCTTCTAAAATCAACTAAGGACAAATGAATGAACTGATAAACTCTGTTCTACATTGCAGAAACATTCCTCGCAGTGTTTTCTGGATATACATAGAAAATCTTTAGACTCGTCATTTACTGGTTTTATGAAGAAACGTCATATTTATTTAGCCATGCTTTTAAAACTCCCCAATTTTAGTGCCGTTTCAGCTACAGGGCTGCCCAGTACAGTACCAAACATAGTCCTAGTTAGTTCAAGGCCAGACTCTGAAATACAGGGTGTGTCAAAAAAATACAACCCAGCAGAGTTTTTGCTGTAGCAACCGCAAATCTCAACCGATTTGAATGAATCCTGCTTTAAATGAAAGACAAATAAATTCTTGAAAGACTGGTGAAGGCCCTATTAAGATACGATGCTTAGTTCCTGAGATATTTTCCTTCGAACTCAAAACAGAGATTTTGGCAGTGAACAAAAGCAATTCCGTTGCACTTCACAACAAAACGGATTCCTACTGCTGAGGGGCAACACGACTTTTACAAATGAAGTAACCAAGCATGTGTGGCACCAGAAAAACCTCGTTACGTTAGCACTGAGCAGTAGGAATCGGTTTTATTATGAAGTGCAACAGAATAATAAAAATCGCTCTTGTTCATAGCCAAAATCTGTTTTGACTTTGAGTGCAAATATCTCAGGAACCAAGCATCATATCTTAATAAAAGCTTCACCAAACATTCAAGAATTAATTTATCTTTCATATAAAATAGGACTCACTGAAATCGGTTGAGATTTGCGGCTGCTACAGTAAAAAATCTGCTGGGTTGTTTTAATCTCTGTTGTGCACTGCCAAAATCTCTGTTTTGATTTTGAAAGCAATTATCTCAGGAACTAAGCAACGCATCTTAATAAAGGCCACAACAGTCGTTCAAGAATTTATTTATCTTTCATTTAAAGCAGGACTCATTCAAATCGGTTGAGATCTTGCGGTTGCTACAGCAAAAACTCTGCTGGGTTGTTCTTTTTTGACACACCCTGTATATAATCAGCATCCAGTTAGAAGTTTTGCACTAACTTGCACTATATGTAGCCAATTGTCTGTTGTTAATCTTAGCTGTGAATTTGAGCTAGTCGATAAACAATTGAACGAAACGTTTGAGTAAAGACCAACATTCTTATATCTCTACTGAATATTTGATATTTAGATAGTTGAATCCTTTCAGAATCAGCTAAATCGGCAACTGCATCTGAGTCATTCGTAGAGTGGTACACAAGTGGTGCAGCAACTGGGCAAATTAATGGATACAATCGAAACTATTTTTTTAGACTGATCGATTACGATGAATACAAATATGTAATAAAGACAAATCAATTTTAAGAGGACATAATTAGTTCCAATTTCTAGGCGGATGTGTGCAAGTCTGTAATCCAATCTCACTTGTTGGCCACCAAAGTTCCAGATCACTTGCGGCCGGGAAATGGCACCGGAAATTTAACCGTTTACTTTCTGTAAGAAAAATTTAACAAATACTTGTCAGTCAAAAAGATTAGTGATAAAAATATTAAAAGAAAGCTTGAAATTGGTATATTACAGATGCGAAGGAATCTGTTGCAATCTGAACTGTTGCTTACCAGTTGAAAATGTCTCTGCATTTGCTCGCTTGATAATTCGATTCACATTTGTGTAAGTAATTAAGTTTAATTCTATAGTTTTTTGAAATATTTAAATCTCCTTCCAGAATCCCAATCGTATTTACTCTAATGTGTATTTGTCAATGCATCGGCCCGAGACTGATGAAAGTGGTCAGAAAGCAGTGCAGAAAATGTTACAAAAGGCAAGAGCAGTTTGAACGAAAAATTAGAAAGACCTTCAGTTGTTCCAATGAATCCGAAAGCGACGAAAGCAGTGAAGAAGAAGAAGAACTTGAATGGCGTGTTCGTGCCAATTGATTTTTGCCTCTTTCCATCATTATCTTAATAAATCTTTAATGCTTGGCACGTTGTCTAGGCATCAGCATCATTTATGTATATTTGTCGGCATGTTTCTAGCGCTATTTTGCTTCATCAGTTTTACTGGAGTTGACGGACGCCGAAAAATTAGTAAGTTAGGGATGCTAAGAGAACCGTACAGTATCTGCTCGTGCTTTAGGCAGGTCTAAATCAGCGCTAGCTTCTGATACCTTCGAAAAATGGGTGACTGGAGGTGGTGTGATAGCCGAAATCGACGATTCTAGCAGAGTCTATTTTCTCAGCCCAAAGTACTATGCTGACTATGATGTGGTAAATTTGGAATCAGTATATCTATGTAAATGCATGTATATTTTATAGTAAGTTTCTATTTACAGCAAGATGTCTGTTCTAAAATCATCAATATCAGTTATGTTCGAACGGATTTTCCGAAGCACAATCTACCTGGAAACGGTAGCAACGCTATGGTGAAACTGTATTTTCTGTAAGTTCTTAATCATTTTAAATATTGAAGCTATCAAAACGCATATACTGTATGTATTTGCAGTTGCTATTACAGTTTTAATAATTACCAAACAATGATTTGATTTAAAAACTTTTTTTGTTTTCAGTTCAATTCTGTATTTTTCATATCGTGCTGCTCCAGAACACTTTACTATTTCAGATGCGAAGGTGTCTGTTGTGATCTCAGCTGCTGTCCACTATCGATTGAATATCCGCCAATTTTGAGGATGATGATAGCTGTATCTTACGGGTATGTGTACTTTTGAACAAAGTTCGTTGGTTCATTCGTTCATTAGTTCGTTTGTTTGTTCATTTGTTTGTTCATTCATTCATTCGCTCGTTCGTTCGTTTGTTCGTTTGTTCATTTGTTCGTTCATTCATTCGTTCGTTCGTTCATTCGTTCGTTTGTTCGTTCGTTCGTTCGTTCGTTCATTCGTTCGTTCGTTCGTTCGTTTGTTCATTTGTTCGTTCGTTCATTCGTTTGTTCATTCATTTGTTCGTTCGTTTGTTCATTCGTTCATTTGGTTCGTTCATTCATTCATTTGTTTGTTCGTTCGTTGGTTTGTTTGTTTGTTTGTTTGTTTGTTTGTTTGTTTGTTTGTTTGTTTGTTTGTTTGTTTGTTCGTTCGTTCGTTCGTTCGTTCGTTCGTTTGTTTGTTTGTTTGTTTGTTTGTTCATTCGTTCGTTCATTTGTTTGTTCGTTTATTCGTTCGTTCGTTCGTTCGTTCATTCGTTTGTTTGTTCATAGGTTCATAGGTTCGTTGGTTCGCGGTTCGTTCGTTCGTTCATTCGGTCGTTCGTTCGTTCGTTCGTTTGTTTGTTCGTTCGTTCGTTCGTTCATTCGTTCGTTCGTTCGTTCGTTCGTTCATTTGTTCGTTCGTTCGTTCGTTCATTCGTTCGTTTGTTCGTTCGTTTGTTCATTCGTTCGTTCATTTGTTTGTTCATTCATTCATTTGCTCGTTCGTTCGTTTGTTCATTCGTTCGTTTGGTTCGTTCGTTCATTCGTTCGTTTGTTTGTTCGTTGGTTTGTTTGTTTGTTTGTTTGTTTGTTTGTTTGTTTGTTTGTTTGTTTGTTTGTTTGTTTGTTTGTTTGTTTGTTTGTTTGTTTGTTTGTTCATTCGTTCGTTCGTTCGTTTGTTCGTTCGTTCGTTCGTTCGTTTGTTCGTTTGTTTGTTTGTTCGTTCGTTCGTTCGTTCGTTCGTTCGTTCGTTCGTTCGTTCGTTCGTTCGTTTGTTCGTTCGTTCGTTCATTCGTTTGTTCGTTCGTTCGTTTGTTCATTTGTTTGTTCATTCATTCATTCGCTCGTTTGTTCATTCGTTCGTTCGTTCGTTCGTTCGTTCGTTCGTTTGTTCGTTCGTTTGTTTGTTTGTTTGTTTGTTTGTTTGTTTGTTTGTTATTCTATTTTTGTTGGTGAATAAAACTACCTTTCCGGATTTTGGACAAATCTTCCCTAATTCCATTGTAGAATGCCGGTAGTTCTTCCCTGTATTGCAATCACCTACTTACTGCTAAGCACCAAGCAATGTCGAACAAGAATGAAACGGAATTTGACCGAATGTTGCGAATGCATTAACAACTGTTGTCGGTCAAAAGAAATCAGTGAAGAAGATGAAAATGCAGAAGACATTTAAACTATAAATATAAAATTGCACCATTACCACCACATGTTGCTTAATGTTCTATTTCGACATAAATTTATTTATCACTCCACCCATCACCTTAATAAATATGCTGCCTCAAGAAGAGGGTCTACTGCTTCTCAGCCTCATCATATAATTGCTCAATGACTCCCTTGAATTCCTTTCTCATGTGTACTCTTTTCAACTTCATAGTTGGTGTCAGAAGTCCACTGTCACTGGTGAATTCTGAGCAAGAGAGGTAAATGGCTTTCACTTGTTGCAGTGAACTTAGACCACGTTCAGCACCGATGATGCGCATTTGGCTCAGGACCTGTTGACGAGCTTTGGGGTTCTGGCACAGATCATGGTGATCTAGTTCAGTAATGCCATTCTGTTTGGCCCAGCTGATTAGTTCTTCAAACTCCGGCACAACAATGCCAACCAGAAATGACTTCAAACTATTGCCCTCAACGAACACCTGGAATTTACACTAATCTCAGTTCTGACAGTCATTTTTATTTGGACTGTAGCTCTTTGTGGCTCATTCGGTCAGTCGTTGGTCGGTTGGTCGGTCGGTCGGTCGGTCGGTCGGTCGGTCGGTCGGTCGGTCGGTCGGTCGGTCGGTCGGTCGGTCGGTCGGTCGGTCGGTCGGTCGGTCGGTCGGTCGGTCGGTCGGTCGGTCGGTCGGTCGGTCGGTCGGTTGGTTGGTTGGTCAGTTGGTCTGTCGGTCGGTCGGTTGGTCTGTCGGTCCGTCAGTCGGTTCAGTCGGTTCAGTCAGTCAGTCAGTCAGTCAGTCAGTCAGTCAGTCAGTCAGTCAGTCAGTCAGTCAGTCAGTCAGTCAGTCAGTCAGTCAGTCAGTCAGTCAGTCAGTCAGTCAGTCAGTCAGTCAGTCAGTCAGTCAGTCAGTCAGTCAGTCAGTCAGTGATTAACCAGCATAATTTTATATCCAATCCGCCTACCTGATTGACCAGCTGGCACTGCACATAAACGTTCTCAATGCTCTCAGGTGACACATACTCTCCCTGAGCCAATTTCAGAATGTGTTTCTTTCTGTCAATAATGCTCAACGCTCCATTAGCTAGCCATTGACCAACATCTCCAGTGTGCAGCCAGCCGTCAGAGTCAATCGCTTCCGCAGTCAATTCAGGCTTTCGAAAGTAGCCACACATCACCGATGGGCCCTTCAGACAAACTTCCCCTGAAATACTCTTTGATAACAAGATGATAACAAGATGACCTGCACTACCTCTGCCCTCTTCCGCTTTGTAGTCCATCTCCTCAACACTCACTACCTTGATGTGGCAGCAAGGTAGAGGACCACCCACATGGCCACCCTGTGTGTCAGAGGCAGAGGTGCAAGTAGCCCCACAAGTCACTTCACTTTGTCCATAACCCTCTATAACAGCGCATCCAAATACAACTCGAGCAAAGTGTAAAATCTCCGGAGCAATCGGAGCCCCTCCGGAGCCAATGATGCGCACACGTCCTCCTAGGGTATTTTGTACTTTCCTGAAGACCAACTTGTCCCATATTGTGGTCTTTGTGATTTCACCTAAACAAGGGCTTTATGTTATGATTGAAATGCCTATCCTGACTAACCTCTGTCAAGCCTCTTTGATTTAGCAGCAAGTGCCTTGCTGAAGAGCCACTTTTTAATCACGCCAGAATGATCGACAGTAATTCTGATTTTGTCGTGCACCTTGTTCAGCATGCGAGGCACCATGGCAGCTATGGTGGGCTTCAAAATTTGCATATCGTCCAGCAGTTTGTGCACATCGCCGCTGTAGAATCCGATCTTGGCACCGCTGTAGATGATTATGGCTTGCAGCAGTTGTTCGTATAGATGGGCCAGAGGCAGGTAGGAAATGTGAATGTCAGTTGGCATCATTTCTAGTCCGCACTTGCTCCAGTGAATCAGCATGGCTCCGAAATTGGCAACCATGTTGGCATGACTAATCATCACCCCTTTCGGCATGCCTGAAATTGGAAGCAGCTATGAGATAATCAATATGATTGTGTAACTGGTACCTGTGGTGCCGCTTGTGTGACAGATGATATAGAGATCTTCTGGTTTTGGGGGTTGAACTGGCACTAAGTTCTTGTCACCCATCATGAGTAGATCCTCGAATGAATGAAGCTGAATTCCACTGTTCTTAGCCAGCGTTTCTACCAGTACATCTTTGTAGATTGAACCCTTCATTAGGATCAAGTGTTTCAAATCCGGCGTTTCTTCTGAAACTTGGTTTATTTGTTTGTTTGCTTGCATTTTTGTTCTCTGTCTGTCTGTCTGTCTGTCTGTCTGTCTGTCTGTCTGTCTGTCTGTCTGTCTGTCTGTCTGTCTGTCTGTCTGTCTGTCTGTCTGTCTGTCTGTCTGTCTGTCTGTCTGTCTGTCTGTCTGTCTGTCTGTCTGTCTGTCTGTCTGTCTGTCTGTCTGTCTGTCTGTCTGTCTGTCTGTCTGTCTACCTGCATTCTGCAAGAACTTGTTCATTCGTTCGTACTGATCACAGAAAATGTGTGACAAACCGCACGAGTTGACAATGTAGCTAAAAACGATGCTTTCAAATTGTTTACAATAGAAAAAAAAGTGCTTGAAAACAACCTAAGAGCATCCTGATGGTAATTATGGAACAGTGGAACAGCTACCATCGAAAACGATACACATCCGTACATACAAATTAGATACTCCGTGCAGTTAATTCCACATATTCCAACACGAGTTTCTTGACCTAAATATTTTTAAAACAGACTTTAGACTTTAGAAAGAGAAACATAAATACCAAACCTGGTTCAAGCCCCAATTTAAGTAAAGCCGAACCAATTCTGTGAGCTCGGTTCAGAACCTCTTCATATCTGAGCCAATCATAGCGTCTTTTTAAACCAGAACGTTCTCCAAGCATCTCTCCATTGTTCGAAACTCGCACTCCTCTTTTAAAGTTTTCGTATAAAGTTGTTATAGTACCATCTGGCGGCTTATCCACTAATTCCCCATCTATAAGCAATCTGTCAATTTCATTATTGATTGGAGCTCCAAAAAACTACTGCATCCAACTAAACTATATCAATTAATTATACGTACCTAATGACATACTACCTGTCGTGTGTACATGTAACAACAGGTGGTCAAAACCAAATAATAAAATAAATGAGGATAGAAAAAATCTAAAACGCCAAATACAGGGTCCGACAAATAATAACCTTGCAGATTTTTAACTGTAGCAGCCGCAAATCTCAACCGATTTCGGGCGAATCTTTTTTAAACGAAAGATAAATAAAGTTTTGAAACATTGATCGGTCTTTCATTAAGATACCCTGGTTGAATAATACGGAATAATAAAATCACTGTTTTGACTTTCAGGGCATACATCTCAGGAACCAACTAGGGTATCTAAATGACAGTTTGATCACTCTTTCAAGAATTTATTCATCTTTTATCTAGAGAAAGATGCATGTAAATCGGTTGCTGCTACAATTAAAAATAATCGGGCTTGTTTTTTGACGGATCCTGCTTACAGCAGTTCTCGTTACTTCCTAGTTTTAGCATAAATTCAGCGTCGGCGAACGCGTAGTCGGTCAATCGAAAGTCCAGTTGTCTAGTTAGTCGTTTGTATTTACGATTTAGCACCATCTCTTCTACGCATACACACACACACACGTCCAAACAGGCTATAGATACGAATCGGCGCTGTCGATAGACAAAGCAATACGGACTAGTTTCGTTGGCGGCCGCTCCAATCGGACCAGAAAGCTAACAACACGGCTGCTAAATCAATGTTTTAGACCGGCGACCGGCGCACAGCTTTTAGACACCGTCTATTTTTTCTCCTATATACATAAAAGGACTACCTACCTTCGCTGAAAATCGAAACGTGCATATTTTCCTGCCCGGCCAGCACGCGTGAATAGGTGGAGAAAGAGGGATAAAGTGGAGCTTTGGGCATAGTGAGAGACCTGACGATGTGTATAGTGCTGAGCGACTAGTCTAGTAGTGGGGCAGAAATGCGAGGTCGTTATTGCTACCAGAAACCAGTTCACACCGGAGCAATTAAAACTGTGTCACAGCAGGAAACTTGTCTACTAAAGTGGACAGAAGTAAAAACAAAATGTAACAGGTTCTGCGTGCCAATACAACACATTGGTATGGATTTTGTTTTGATTCAAATCTTCCTTATCCATTACCGGAGTTTTGCACCTACAATGTACTATATAAGACCGGGGGCGGCTTTCACAAAACTTTAGACGCCGTCTAAAGGGCCTTCAGACGGGGTCGCCGCCCCTTTAAATTCTAAAGTGGCTTTCACGAAGGGACACTCAAATTCTAAAGTGGCTTTCACAAAGAGTCAGGCCTTTAGATTTCTAAAGTCTAAAGGTCCAATTCTAAAGTACCTCAATAGGTACTTTCGACCTAACTTTAGACTTTGTTTTGGCTGTTTTCTGCCTTGGAATGGCGCTTTTCCCTGTCTTTGATGTCAGACAGGTTATCAGGAAGGCCAGAAACTTCCATCCGCGTGTTGACCCTCTTCACTGCTACGATAACGAAACATTCAGGGAGCGGTTTCGATTCTCAAAGAAAACGTTTCATTATATTCATGGCTTTGTTCGCGATGATCTGGATCGAAGCACCCAAAGAAGCATGGCCATCTCCTCTAAGTTGCAGCTTCTGGCTGTTCTTCCGATTTTATGCCAGTCAGGCTATCCTTAAAGTTACTGCGGATACCTGGGCATCTCAGAGCCGTCAATGAACCCAATTGTCACCAATGCTTCCTTGTGTCTATCAAAGCATTTACTATAGAAAGATTCGTGTACTTCCCAGAAGGAGATGAACTGAACGAAATAACTAAAGGATTTTTTCGGGTGGTCAAGTTTCTGGGTGTTGTGAGTGCCATTGACGGTGACGACGAATTCAAGCACCGTCTGGAGATCAGAAACCGAACCGAACTACGTAAACAGGAAGGGCTAAAACTCCATAGGCGTGCAGGCAATAGGCGACCACAACAGCAAATTCCAGAATGTTGACTGATTCGCTAGAGTCAATGCACGATTCTTAATTTCTGGGAAGTAGCAAAATCGGGATGGAGTTTTCTCAGCATAAGCTTGGTGGGATTTTCATGCCTCTGCCATGCGCAAAGGAGCTTTGAACGCGCCGACATTTACTACGTTGTACTTCTCATTGCAATGGGAAGTTTACACATGACACCGACGGTTCAGTTACCTGTCCCTCACAAGCAGATCATGTCATTTCAGAGCCAATTTGAGCAGAGGATGCCATTTTTGGGTAAAAACGTGACAAGAAACCACTAAAAACAGGCGCAAAAACAGCTCGAGTCGGACCTTCAAAAATCTAACACCCCGACTGACTAAAGGGCCCTCTAGATTCTACGTGAAAGTCACTTTAGAGTTGCCCCTTCACAATTTGAAGGGGCCTTCAGAGAGTCGACCCTTTAGATTCTGAAGGGCCGTTTGAAGGGCCTTCAAATGTAAAGTTTTGTGAAAGCGGCCCCTGGTCTTATAACCGGAAAATGCGTAAATTTGGGGTCACATTTTTGCGCCAGTTATAACAGTCAGGCACTTAACGCCGTTTATGGTACCGACACCATATAAGGTGCCGGTACCATATATGTATGGTACCGGTACCTTAGGTAGTTCCACGTTCGGGGTCTGTTGTGGTACCATATATGGTGCCGGTACCATATATTGTACCCCCACCTTCGCGTTGTTACCGGTACCGGTACCATATATGGTACCACCACAGTCGCCGAACGTGGGGGCACCATATATGGTACCGGTACCATATATGCTGCCGGTACCGTATATGGTGACGGTACCATATATGGTGCCGGTACCATATATGGTGACGGTACCATATATGGTGCCGGTACCATATTTGGTACCACCACCCTCGGTACCGGCACCATATGGTACCGCTCTGTTCAGATTTCGTACCATATATGGTTGTGGTAACATATATGGTACCGGCGGCACCTTATATGGTGTCGGTACCATAAACGGCGTTAAGTGCCTGACTGTATAAGACCCGGGTCTTGTAGGTGGAAAATGTATATTTTACAATTAAAACTCCACGTTCTGCATGAAACACAACATTTTGAGCTTAGACCCGGGTCCTATAATCGTAAAAGAAGCCCAGTTATAAGACTCGGATCTTTGCGGCCTGAACCACTACACCAACTGTGCCGACCATTTCATGGTTCAGTGCAGAGACTACTGGTCTGGTCTGGTCTGGCCTTAGTCAGTCAGAGAGACTAAGCCATAGACGGATCGGTTCCTTTTATAGCTTACCTCTCCACCTATGGCTATGATGTTCCATTGATGGCTATTGAACGCCTACTTAGCCATGCATGGCTGGCTACTTAGCCCTCTATGGCTACTTAGCCTTCTATGGCTACCACTCTTCAACAGTATTTAGCCAAATAAGTAGTCATTTAACCCTTACTGGCAGAAGCTAGTTCATTTGGAGTAGTACCGCACATTGAATCACGCTTTTCAGAGTGTGATTGTGCACATGTTTCCCCACACAATCACGCTTTGCGTGCGGCTGTTTGTTGGATTGGATAAATGTGATTAGAAAATGAAAGTGCAAAAAAGTGACTGGCCAGTCACACGTCAATCACGCTTCCTTTCTTTTCAGTCTGTGTGCTGAGGAAAAGACTGCGGAATTGTTGACTTTATTTCTTCACTTTCCGCACAATAAGCTGCTTAATCATTCCTTTCTTTTCTCTTTGCTCGCTGCTCTGTTAGCTAAGATAGAATCAGGGCTGTTTGTTTTCCGGAAAAAAACTCAAGCCGGTTTTTTTCCGGTTTTTTTCCTGTTTTTTTCCGGTTTTTTTCCAAAAGTTATTTTCCGAGATGACAGAAAAAAATTTTAACAATCGCTTTTTATTGCAGAATTCAACGAAATAGCGTGAGTCTTATTACAAAATGCACTAATTTCATGTTTTAGAGTAGTAATTCGATTTTAAAACACCAAAAATACAATAATAAAAGTTGCCTGAAAATGGTACCAATATTTTTTGCCAAAAACAGCTAAGTTATGCCATGGAAATGCTTGTAAGGCTTCTATTAACGTAAATTCAAAGCATTGGAAGCGAATTTAACCAGTTATTGTGCCTATTTCCTTTAAAAACTTACTTGAGTTTTTTTCCGCATTTTAGTTTTTTTCCGAGCCCCTAGGAAAAAAACCGGTTTTTTTCCGGAAAAAAACGAAAAAAACCGAGGAAAAAAACCGACCCAACAGCCCTGGATAGAATGTGGTACGTTCCTCTTGAATTTCTTCACTTACCTCCCAAATTTTCCTTTTCGTTTGGTTGCTGCTCTGTTAACTCAGAAAAAATAGGTGTGTTCCTCTTGATTTTCTTCACCTGCCTCCCAAAGTCACGCTTTTGGGGCCGTCCATAAACGACGTCGTTCCAAAATCCCGATTTTTCGGACCCCCCTCCCCCCAAAATCGCCTTGCGTCGTTTCTGGGGACCCCCTAGGCGACGTCGTTATCCGTTTGTCTCCCCCAATAAAAGTGCAGTACATACAGTAATGAAACGTTTTCTTGTTACCATACTGCCCAATCAATTGACTAAATCCCTACAACCACTCTGGGAAGCTTTTCTGTATGTAGAAACCTTTAACAGAATGTACATAAATCGAAAATAATTCATTCAAAGTTCCCTGAAATTCCGAAAAAAGCGACGTCGTTTTTTGCTAACCCCCCCCTCCTGGTGCGTCGTCTATCGTCGCATTTCAGCCGACCCCCCTCCCCCCTCTGGAACGACGTCGTTTATAGACGGCCCCTTTTTGAAAATTTAAGTGAATGCAAAAACATTGCTTGCGTGATTACCAGTTTTTAGGCACGCTTTGAGTGCGGCCGTTATGCAGGTATTTGCCCCAAATTTTCGTGATTGCCTGTCCCTATGGCCAGGCACCCAAAAAATTTCTGCGTCTAAGAGGTATGGCTAAGTAGGCGTTCAATAACCATCAATGGGACATCATAACCATAGTCGGAGAGGTAAGCTATAAATGGAACCGATCCGTCTATGGCTTAGTCTCTCTGACTGCTAGTGATTGTTTACAGTAAGAAACTGATAAAGGTGCCATAACAATATTGGTCGAAACGGTATTGTGCTGGAAACGCGGTCAGGTAATTTAGATGATGGGCAACAAAAAAACCGGCCTAAAACTAGTTTGTACTTTAACCTACCTATCTGCTCGTGCGCGTTTACTAGCCAGGCAAACTGGTTGATAAGACTGTTGGAAGGTTGGCAGCAAAATGTTGGGCTTTGGTGAAGCTCTGCTACTAGTGGCATTCGTTGTCTATTGTCTATTCCACTTCGTCACCTTTGGATATGCGGTTGCTTGGGTAACCGCTGTTCTCCTCTGCGCCGCTGGGTCAGTCAGTCGGGTAGATTTACTCTCTCTAGTGCGTGCGTGTACTACACAGTACACATGACAGCATTTCATGTTGCACAGTAAGCACAAGTTCATAAACAAGTCGGCTTTTTAACAGCTGTCGCTTTGGCTAAACGTCACTAAACCACCTACCAGGGATAGATATTTTTCTGAAAAACCTCGGCCGGTTTTTTTTTCAGTTTCTTTCCGGTTTTTTTTCAAAATCGCGGAAAAAACGCCTGCTCAAGTTCTGAGTATGCTAACTAGCCTGGTATTATGATTCCTAACGCTTTCTAGCGCCTTCTTCTGAGTCTTTTCAGAACAGAAATACCCATCTTACATAGATAGATATAAATTACAAAACTGGAACAAAACAGTCCCTAACAGGCTCCATCAATAAACGCTGTATGCAAATTTTCGTACAACAGCTTGCGTTTTTGTTTTAGATTGCCAAATTTGGTATTTTCTATTGTTTTACTAACAGTTTTGGGTCAGTCTACCTATTATACATCTCAAAAGTCTATTTTTCAACTGAAAAAATGACATAAATTAGCTATTTTTAGCTTGAGTTTTTTTCGCGATGTATGTTTTTTTCTGATCCTTAGGAAAAAACCCGTTATTTCCGAAAATAAACGGAAAAACACTTGAAAAACACACACCACATCCCACCCACTGCATTGTACGTAGAACCTGCTTTGCTTTCTTTTTAGATGTATGTACTTCCTACATGTACTAGAGGGTTACCCCTAAATAGAAAGGAAAGGCCAACCCCCCCAGCCCCCCGAGACGGTTTAGGGGATTCCCCCCCGCCGACCCAAAAATACAAGTACTAGTAGTGGCTCCAGTACTGAGAAACTAGCTCTAAAATTACTAATTCTAGCTTAAAATGGCTTGAGACGCCTTTGGAAACCGAATTTGGCGTTTCCGCTTCTGGTGAATTGTATTTAAATGAAATCGGTGTTTTAGAAGACGTTTTTATCGTTTTTTGCTTCTTTTTAGCTCAAAAAACGCTATTGGCAGTTTAGGTTAGCGTATTTTAGCCTGCTTACTGAAAGAAACGTGCTGAAAACGCCTTTCCGGGCGTTCTGGGGCTTTTTGAAAATTATGAAAACCCGCTCCACAGACGCCGGTCCCGACCCCTTTATATATTGTATGTATGGGTTTGGGGTACCGGAGAGTGCTGCATAGGGTACCCCTCCAGATAGCGTACCCGGGGTACACTAACTGGCACTTAGTGCCGGATTGTGTACCCGGGGTACATACACTATTTGGAGACAGGTTTTATGTCATGGGTGTCCAAAATTTCCAACATTACGGTAGGTTTAAACCAGGTCTACGTATATTTTTGCGAATTTTCAATCGTTTTTACTGATACAAACCTCACAAGAATGGAAACTTTGACCAACCACTCTCATTTAAATGGCAGAATAAGTAATCTCGATTGGGAAATTGCATTTTTGCTCCGAAATCGTGAAAACAAGCAGTTTAACATGATTTGGCTAAGTGCCAGTTAGTGTACCGGGTACACTATCTGGATCTCATCTCTGTTGCGGAAAATGCTAAGTGCTGGTTAGTGTACCCGGGTACCCACTGCAGCACTCTCCGGAAGGTAGAAAAATCAACCCCACCACAACAAAGAAAACATAGCGATCACAACGAATTTTCAATAAAATTTGCATTAAGCTGGACAAAATATACCGATTCCTAAATACCTGGGTATTCGGGTAGGTATTTATTGGGTACCTAGGTATTGCCAAAAATACCCATTTTTCGGTATGGGTTCGGTATACCCAATCAGCAGTATGGACTATGGCTGATGATACAGATACAGCATTATTTGTTATAGAATAGGTGTTGCAGCTACGTGAGATGGAAACAAAGCTACTGGAGAAGAGTGGGTGTACCGGGACCACCACCGTACTTTCTGATTGGAAATATCAACATTATGTTCAGACTTAGAGACTCTTCGACTGAACTGCACAAACAATACGGACCTTTCGTTGGGTGAACTTGCTTTATAATTACTGTTGTTTGTGTATACACATACACATTTACCATACACAAAAATGCACCTTGTTTTTTCAATGTCTATTATACAGATACACATACACATTGAAAATTCCGATACACCTTACCATACACAAACAGTACCCAAAATCATGCAGTACATGTAACAGGTCATCCGCCGAAGAGGAGGGTGGTTGGGGGATCTGGCGCCGACCGAGGGGTCTGAGCCCAAATTTTGGGACGGGGGTTTGGGCACTAAAAAAAGCTCAAATATCGAAAAAATCGCAATTTTTCCGCTAAAAATCGATAAAAATCGGCTGAAATATAGCTAAAAAGTGCTGTTTTGCAGGCGATTTTGGCAATTTTTGTGTATTAAATTGTAAAAAGTCGCAAAAATTTGCTCAAAAAAATATTTTTGCTAGAAAAATCGGACGGGGGTCGGGAATAATCGTCTCGGGGATCCTCATCCGGGGGTGGTCTGGCCTAAGTCGGGTGGGGGGGCAGACCCCCTGCCTCTGGTACATGTGCTCAAAATGTGATTTTGTGTGTGTGTGTGTTGTGTACAGTATGACCAGCAAAAATCCATAAAATTTCGAACATAATCTTAATTTTCGATGTTTTTGCTGCAGTAATAAACAGTAGATATCCTCATAAGGCTTTCAAATGGCCTCTAAGTTAAGTACATCCTTTTCAAAGCTATCCAAGGTTTCAAGCAGCAGCCCTTGAGAGATTTGATTTTCCTCGCATTTCGTTCAAACGGCGTTAAGTGCCTGACCGTATAAGGAAAGGACAGTGTAGTTTTTCAGTTTTTACACCTTTTTCCGGCCGGTCTTGATGGTGTCCGATTTGAGCGCTCTCAAGCGCGTTCTAGTCAAGGATTTTCCGAGCTTTGCCAACCGTAGTGTGAGTTATACTTTCGAATCAATTAATTATATAGAACAGTGACTATCACAGAAACTGAACAGTAAAAACAGGAAATCGCTGCTCACTCAGATGGTGTCCGTATTAGAAGACCAACGTTGGAAAGATGTGCGCAACACCATCACTCCCTCCTTTACCTCCGGCAAAATGAAACAGGTAGGTAGGGATGCGTGTCATACCAAAACTGTACTAGTACAAAAATCAAGCTTTGAATTTAGTACAATACCATACCAAACCAAAGCTCCTTCTCTGCTATACCTTTCCATATCAAAATCAAACGCCTTTACCAGATAATTTTAGTACTAGAATTATAATTTTGGCCTTTTCATTTAGTACTAGCTTCTTGGCTATATTTATAACTCTTTTCAAATGCGTCAAAATATATTCCCAATCCTCTCTGCACGTTTTGATTGGAAAAACTCAAGAAAGGTGGATTGAGCATAATTTCCAAAAGCTTCTATGACATTATCACAGCAAACTACCACTGTATCAAATTCATACCAACCAAATTCAAACAGAATTAGCAGGTACTATTACCATACCATATCAAGTTCAAAGTTTGAATTTTGTAGGCATCCCTGCACTAGGGAGTTATATGCAAATTTTTGCTCTATGCGCCACCTGCTTAGATGATCGGTATGATGAACCAGTGTGTTAGTGTGATGTGTGACATCCTGCAGGAGAAAGTTAAGACCGGCGAAGAAATACAGCTCAAAGAGTATGTGTGAATGTGTAGTACAGTATCTACAGTGCGAACAATACCTGAAAAATCCAATATCCAATACCGATACCTGGAATTCCCAATACCCCGATTCCATACATGTAACAGGTCATCCGCCGATGGGGGAGGGGGGTTGGGGGGGTCTGGCGCCGGCCGGGGGGTCTGAGCCAAAATTTTGGGGGAGGGGGTGGGCACTAAAAAAACGCTCAAAAATCGAAAAAATCGCAACTTTTGGGCTAAAAATTGCCAAAAAGTGTAAAAAATTGCAAAAATTTGCTCGAAAATTTACTTGCCAGAAAAATCTGGGGGGGGGGTCGGTGAAATCGTCTCGGGGGGTCCCCATCCGGGGGGGGGGTCTGGCCTAAGTCGGGTGGGGGGCAGACCCCCAGACCCCCTGTTACATGTATGCCCGATTCCCAATACTTGCATAGTTGAGCGAAAAATTGCATTTCAGTGAACAGGTACATTCCAGTGATCCATGCAGAAACTTTTACATTGGGATTAAAATTTTGAAGAAACCTGGATCGGCCTAGCCTGGGTACCCGTACCGTATGGTACCGCAACATTTCGCCATGGTGGTGGTCGGTACCATATATGGTAGGGGTACATACATGTAACAGCTGAGGGCCGAACTGGGGTGAGGGGGGAGGGGGATGTTCCTCAGGTCGGGGGTCGAGGGTGGTTTAGCCAAGAGGGGGTCCAAAATTTCAAAAAGCTCCAAAACGCCTGGAAATGCGTTTTAGCACGTTTTATCAGTAAGGACGCCAAAAATCGCGATTTTAAGCGGCCAAATACCGTTATAGAGCTAAAAACATGCAAAAAATAACAAAAATGGCTACTGCACCAAAAACCGGATGGACGGCCCCTAAGAATGGAAACTTTTCTTTTTGCTTTCAGTTCCGCAGATATTCGCCATTTGACCTAAAATTTGGAGAAACTCTGGAAAACAGTTGAATATTT
Source organism: Sabatieria punctata (assembly GCA_030248155.1). Classification (NCBI taxonomy): domain Eukaryota; kingdom Metazoa; phylum Nematoda; class Chromadorea; order Araeolaimida; family Comesomatidae; genus Sabatieria; species Sabatieria punctata. The sequence continues at coordinate 1,947 of JASANB010002996.1, read as the reverse complement.
TGTGTTTAAATTTGAGGTGTTGAGATTGACACAGTACATATTTAGAAAAAATGAAGATTTCCTGAACAGTCCACCTTCTTACCAAAAACGGGGCTGACAGAAAATTTGTGCAACTGATCACATTCCTAAAATATGTTTGTGTATTTTCAGATTATGCAGCAATCTCACGATGGACATAATAGCAGTAACAGCGTTTGCCACAAATATCGACGCCCAACGCGTGCAAAACAGTCCGTTCGTAATTCACGCCAACAAATTGTTCAGCTTTTCCATGAAGAAACCACAAATCTGGATCGCTTGTTTGTTTGTTTGTTTGTTTGTTTGTTTGTTTGTTTGTTTGTTTGTTTGTTTGTTTGTTTGTTTGTTTGTTTGTTTGTTTGTTTGTTTGTTTGTTTGTTTGTTTGTTTGTTTGTTTGTTTGTTTGTTTGTTTGTTTGTTTGTTTGTTTGTTTGTTTGTTTGTTTGTTTGTTTGTTCGTCTGTTTGTTTGTTTGTTTGTTTGTTTGTTTGTTTGTTTGTTTGTTTGTTTGTTTGTTTGTTTGTTTGTTTGTTTGTTTGTTTGTTTGTTTGTTTGTTTGTTTGTTTGTTTGTTCGTCTGTTTGTTTGTTTGTTTGTTTGTTTGTTTGTTTGTTTGTTTGTTTGTTTGTTTGTTTGTTTGTTTGTTTGTTTGTTTGTTTGTTTGTTTGTTTGTTTGTTTGTTTGTTTGTTAAGCTACGAGTGCTATTTATAGTTGAGCTGGTTTCAGTTGCCTTTCCAAATTTGGTTGCAAAGCTGGACCAATACTTTGATCTTCAACTATTCTTCAGCGAAGAGGAGAAATTCTTCCGCAAATCGCTGGGTATGATTTTGGAAGAAAGAAAGAAAACGCCGAGAGTACGTTTGTCTGTTGTTAGAAATGGTATTACAGTCATGTCTCGTTAATCCGGATATTCGCCTTCCGGACAAGATTAGGCCAGGTCCCAATTTTTCCCCATGTTAAATGTCTCGTTAATCCGGATCCGGATTCGTTAATCCGAACACGTTTTTCCAGGTCCCAACTTCGGTTTTTACACGTTATATGATTCGTTAATCCGGATTTCGTTAATCCGGACAAATTCTGGTGCCTGACTCTTTAATCCGGACGCAAGTTGGTGCCTCAAAATTTCAAAATCTCAAAATGAAAAAAAAGATCGAATTTGGCCATTCAATATTCAATGTCGGCTGAACAGTGGCTCGAAATTGATAACCAGGAAGCCACTGATGAGGCGAGCAAGTATCAGTTCAGGAGCTTGTCGCTCTTCATACGCAGGAGTCCTCTAATCTGTCAGACGAAGAGTATGAGTTGGCTGGGAATCCGCAAGCACCTCCCACTCGTCTAGAGGCTTTCAGTTCCCAGGCTTCAATCAGTCATTTCTGCCAAAGTGACATGGAGTACTTTTCGGCAGATGAAGTGCTCAACCTCTGTCGCTTGGAACAGCGATTACAAACTTAGCTGCAGTAAACAGACTTCGATCACAGACTTTATGTCGCCGAAATAGAGAGTTACGCTTGTTTAGAGCCGTTTTTTGTGGTGCAAAATTCGATAAAATCGTTACGTTTATTTATATTCTAACAGTAAAGAGACCATTGCGGTACTGCTTTTAAGCTAAAAAACAACGTTATTAAATTTTGTTTCGTTAATCCGGAAATTCGTTAATCCGGACAAAATCTGCTGGTCCCAACTTGTCCGGATTAACGAGACATGACTGTATTTATTTTGAATATGATACCGGAACCGCGTACAAACGGTTTACTACTGCTGTTTTAATACTGGATTTTTATTTTACTATTTACTAAATCTATTGCAAATTCAGTCCGTCAATTTAATTTTTGTTTTTGTTTTACTACCAAAACAAGCATCTCCGTTTTTAGTACTAATTTTTGTTTTACTAATTTACTAATAATTTTACTACTGTTTTGCTTGTCATTAG
>JASANB010002995.1:0-42038 GCA_030248155.1 Sabatieria punctata | reverse complement strand
GCACCTGACTTGCTTGTACTGTTTAGATTAAGATTTACAGGGTGTGCCAAGAAAAAACAACCCAGCAGAGTTTTTGCTGTAGCAACCGCAAATCTCAACCGATTTGAATGAGTCCTTTTTTAAATGAAAGATAAATAAATTCTCGAAAGATTGATGTACCGTTTATTAAGATAGCCTACCTAGTTCCTGAGATATTTGTCCTCAAATTCAAAACAGAGATTTTGGCAATGAACAAGAGTGATAAAGAACAACCCAGCAGATTTTTTTACTTTTGCAACCATGAATCTGAACCGATTTGATTGAACCCTTTTTTGAATGAAAGACTGATAAATTCTTCAAACATTGGTGCAATTTTTATTGAGATTCACAGTTTAGTTCTTGAGATATTTGCCTTCTAAGTCGAAACAGATTTTGGCAAAGAACAAGAGCGATTCCGTTGCATTTCATAATAAAGCAGATTCCTACTGCTGGGCTAATGATACTTTAGTGTTGAAGTAAACCGAGTTTCTGTGTCACCTGTAAAGCCTCCAAGAGCCCTTAGCAGTAGCAGGAATCCGATTTATTACGAAGTGCAGAGGAATAATAGAAAATCGCTCTTGTTCACTGCCAAAATCACTGTTTTGATTTTGAGAGCTAATATCTCAGGAACTAAGCAGAGTACTTTAATGAAAATTTCAGCAATCTTTTAAGAATTTATTTATCTTTCATTTAAAAAAGGACTTATTCAAATCGGTTGAGATTTGCGGTTGCTACAGCGAAAAATCTGCTGGGTTGTTTTTTTGGCACACCCTGTATATTTTGCAGCTTCGCCGTAGCGTATTTTAGCAATTTGACGCGTCAGTGAGTGAGACTGAGGTCAGTTTGTACCGGGACGTGGCGGCTATTCGAAATCTGCTCTACAACACCATCAGCAGTCTGAAGGGAGGAGCAGAGGTGGATCGGAATCGCCGAGAGTGGGAGAAAGTTATCACCAGACTTGACATTATCGGTTTTGCCATTACTTCAGCTATCACTTGGATCCTTACGCTCAACTATTGGCTTTCGGCCGAGCTACAGTACAACGAATGAGTGGCCTTCCTTCTCATTCATGCTTTCATCTGAATGTTTTTATTTTTTATCTAAATAAATTTGATTTTCTTCCATTATCTTGTGCAGAATGATAGCGGTGTGACCGACAGCTTATCAAGTGCTTATCAAATAGTGCGTGTGTTGTGCTGTATGTAGTAGTTAAAATCTAGTTCAGACAATGGCTGCGGTTTTTCGACTGATTTATCGAACTTTATCGTCTAAGGCCAGCTGGTCCTACGTGCATGGGGCATCTGCTGTCCCTTTGCTCAACGATACCATCGGCAACATTCTACGAAAAACCACTGATAGATGCGCTCAACAAGAGCTGATTGTGACTCCTGAGCAAGGGATTCGAAAAACATACGAACAATTTCTCAGAGATGTAAGAGAAAAAATCGTGGAAGCATTTGCTGTACACAGATCTATCTGAATTGCAGTGTGAGAAATGTGCTAGCGGTCTACTTGCTCTCGGAGTAAAGAAAGGCGACCGAGTCGGAATCTGGGCACCGAATGTCTACGAGTGGATGCTTGCTCAGTTTGCAACTGCGTTAGCAGGAATAATTTTGGTGCTGCATTGTTAAGGATTCTCTCTCAGTTAGGCCCCAACCCTGTCATACTTCTTCAGGTCAATGTCAACCCTGCGTACCAACACCAGGAACTGGAGTACTGTCTCAACAAGGTGAAGCTTTTCATGAGTTTTTGGGGCATTTGGTTTTCATGTCTGCAAACAACCAAGTCAGTTCTTTCAGTCGGGTATGAAGGCAATAGTGGCATCGAGAAAGTTCAAAACGCAGGACTATTACCACATGCTCGTTCATGTCTGTCCTGAATTACCTGCAGCCAAGCCAGGCACGCTTCACAGTCACAAGTAGCAAAGTCCCCCATCTTGCTACAAATCCACAGATGAGTTTTCAGCGCCCCCGCTTTGAAACACGTCATTCTGCTGGGAGACGAGAAAGAAAGGTAGTCAAACAGTTTTTAGTACAGGACTGGTAAAACTATTCTCACAGTGGTACGTGGACGTTCAAAGAATTGATGGAAGCTGGCGATTCAGCCAGTGACAGAGAGTTGACAGAGACTGAGCAAACATTGCAGCCCGACGACCCAGTGAACATTCAGTTCACCTCCGTAATGCTACAAACATCGCATCACTAAATGCATTGTCGATTCAGGGAACCACAGGCGCTCCCAAGGGTGCAGCTTTATCGCACCACAACATCACTAACAATGCGTATTTCGTCGGTCGGCGCAGTGGATACCATGAGCACGTACGCCATTCTGTTCTAGACAGGTTACTGTAGGCGGCCCTCTTCACACATCCGAAAAAATCAAATGTAGTTCCATTTTCGAACTTAAGGTATGGTATCACTTCAATTAAACTTAGAACTTCCGGGGTGCAAAATCGGCGTGAATATGTTTATAAACCAGTCCAGTACGTAGCACTTGCGAAACGTTCCCCTTCCGAAGTTTCAGTCTAAACTGGATTCTACCTAGACTGTTTAGCCACCAGTAATATGTTGTCCACCGCCGCTGTACCACTGCTTCGGCTGCGTGATTGGCTCATTGGCTGCAGTGGTTCATGCGGGAAAGATCGTCTTGCCTGCGCCTACATTCAACGCCGAGGCTTCTCTGCAAGCTGTGCACGACGAGCAGTGCGTACCAGACCAGTCTGTTTGAAGGTTATAATGAATGATGACGCTTTGAGGTGCACCTACTTGTACGGCACTCCTACCATGTTCATCGACATGCTCAACCACCCCCATTTCGATCGGTTCAGTTACCAGTCACTCAAAGGAGGCATTATGGCTGGAGCGCCCTGTCCGATCGAAGTTTGCAGACAACTGATTGACAAAATGCACATGCACGATTTTACTGTAATTCGTGTCACCTTGGTTTTTTAATAGACCACTCTGTGCATTTTAGATAGCCTACGGCACTACAGAAAACAGTCCTGTCACTTTTCAGTCACTGCGCAGTGATCCACCCGAGCTTAGAGTGAAGTCGGTTGGTCAGGTTCAAGACCACATGGAGGTGCCAGTATTTTCTGTTTGAAGTTGTGCCGTTTGCCGCGCTAAGCACTATTTGTCTGTTTATCAATACTTGCATACTGTAGTGTATATACGGTAGCTGAAACTGTTGATTCCAAGCAGAGTAATTCACCTTTTACTTAACAAAGCTGCCATTTTTAAACTAGGCCTAAGCCAGAAATTGTTTCAAATTATCATAATCAATTATAAATTAACAAGTTGTATAGGTAAATATCGATTATCGATTATTCTGTTGCCAAATTCCTGAATTTCAAAATCGTCCAAATTGGTCATGTTGTTATATTATCATTTGAAAGCCCTTCTCCTGACGAGTCTAATGATCACTACATCAGCATAGGCAAGCCGCGGGGGGGCTGTTTTGCCAGATATAAAAGTACCCCTAGAGACGCATCAGCAGGTATATGTAGATAGGCACGCTCCGGAGGGCCTGTTTTCCAAATATAAAATTAGGTACCCCTCCTAGAAGGACGCACCAGCATAGGCACGCTCCAGAGGGCCTGTTTTTCAAATATAAAAATACCCCTAGCGCTAGGACGCACCAGTATGTACAGTATATAGGGTAAGCCGGGGTAATTCGGCACACCATTTTCAGTTTTTCAAAAATATCTCGGCCCAACTTGGCAGCAGTAACCTGGTTTTTGGTCTGGAATTTTTCAATTTTTCTTAGTAACGCCGTGCAAAAGGTTTCAAGCCGTTCCGACCATTCTACAACTAATGGCGAGCGATTCCTTTTCGATTTTATTCATGTGCCGAATCACCCCACCGGACGTAACGCTAGTTTGTCGATGCTGGGCGTACCGTATACCCAGTAAAACAAGCCTTTCGTGAACATCAAACGCAAAAACTACGGTAGCTGATAATTAATTTTGTTGTGCGCCATGTGTTCTGTGTACATAGGATGTAATGCTGTCAAGCAGACATGACTGTTCAGTCTAAGTCAGATCGCATCAAGCGCGATCTGTGAAAAGGAGTTGGATAGCAGCAGCGGACGTAATCGTCATCGGCGGTCTGTGCATCCAGACGCGGCTCCTCTGCCTTCATGTGTTGTTGTTGGCAGAAAGAAGTGTGGCCTCTGCAACGGTAACTCGGTTACCGATTTGACAACTCGTATAAACAGTAATAATAATAGGGTACATTGTACTTTTTAGTTGTCCTCCCAACTAATGATTTATTGTGCAAGCACATCGGAGAAGTGCACAAATTGAAAGCCGATGTGATCATAAAGGTGTTCGCCTCAAAATCCGACTTCGATGCTTGGAGGCAGGATTCAAAGCTAGCGACAAACTGCGATTTCTGGAGCAGTGGGAAGGTACAGCGTGTCTCAAAAGTTTGGTACCCCGATTTTTGGCATCTACAATTGTATATTCCAAATTTCACCCTATTTGGCCAAATTTTGCACAGATTACAGCAAAAAGAAAACGTCTCCATTTTTGAGACACCAAATACGTAGTACAGTATATTCACGGAACTTCTTACAGTATATATTACAGTATTGCTTTGATTGTGTTTACAGGCTGAGCGGGCTGTTTACCCAATACGCAAACGTCAGCTGCAGCAAAGAACCGTGTTTCCAAAGCGAATTAAACGCAAAAAGCCGTTTCAACTTGAAGGGACGACCCGTGTAGAGGATGCAGTTGAGACGGAATATTGTGCGCACTGCAAAAAATCTACCAGTCCGAATTGCAAATTTTGGGTTGAGTGTCCTGAGTGCAAAGTCTGGTTTCATGACATCGGCATGTGCAGACATGGGCTAGCATTTCGGCTGAGGGGGGTAGAATTTTCAATTCCTGGGGGGCTGAGGGGGTTAGGAGCGCCTGAGGGGGTAAGCCAAAAAGTCCGTTTTTTTGGCTAAAATCAAGGTTTTCTGGCTTATTTTTCATTAAAATAAGCTAAGAATAAGCTATTCTGAGCTCATTTACACCTAATCCATGTATATTTTTATCATAATTTTCTATACAAAATTCTTCCAAAAAATTCCTGAGGGGGGTAGCGGCCGGTTGAGGGGGTAGGTCAGAGCCTGAGGGGGGCCAACCCCCCTCAGCCCCCCTTTGCCCATGTCTGGATGTGTGTGTTGAACGGATATTGATCTACTTGACAGAGGACCGTTTCATTTGTGGGTCTTGTTTGCTATCTCCCTCTCCCAGTGCTAAGGAAAATGACCTCTGATATAATATGGTAGTGCCTCCTTATTGTGTTGTGTTTTTGCCCGGGCATTGTTGTGCTGTGAATTCCCATCTTGATTCAGCTGTAGGCATTCCATTCGTTGTGTTGGCGCCAACAAGTTATTGATCGGGTACGTGCTTGTTGAATTTATATGTGGTTAACATACTGTAAAATGTTGTCTGTTGCAAGATTATTGATTGAATGACGTTTTCAGTGCCTCTTTTACAAAGAACTTTGCTACTACAGTCATGTATCGTTCGTTAATCCAGCCCACATCAGTCCGGATATTTGCCTTCCAGACAGTGAGCTTTTGGCTTTTAATGAGGAGCTACTGCTGCTGTAGCAGTCTGCAACACCATCTAAAATACGCAACTAACAAAAAGCTGTCATTAGGACTTTGATTATCTGAAAAGTCTTAGCTTTGAAATCGTTAATCAGGAAATTCGCCAATATGGATCAAATTGGCCGGATTAACGAGACAGGACTGTGTTTGTTGGGCAGCAGGATACTTAACTGATAGCCGGCTCAGCAGGCCGTCCAGCTGTTGTTAAGCGTGCCTTCAAACAGTTTATAACTTGCCTGCAAGAACACCGATCTAAACCAGCGATGTAACGGGATTATGACTGTGGCTGAGGCGATTTCACAATCTTCTGAAACAACTAGTCGATGACGACGGTTAAGAAACGCTTCTATTGGCTACTGTATGGGGGATACGCTACGAACAGCATTGCTAATATCTTAATACTTTATACACATATCAAGGGCCCAAAGCTATTTTTAGCTTGTAAAAACCTCCATTAAGCACAATTGTTCCAAACGTGAGCTTTGCATTCCAAACATCGTAAAAGAATCGTTGTCTGTCTATTATTTGCAACTTGGCGTTGGACGGCGCAGTGATGGACGCTGAATTGCCCGTCTTGCGTCATTTAGTAAAAGACCGCCCAGCATCGACAAACTAGCGTTACGTCCCCACCGGTGGGGCGATTCGGCACAACGTGGAAAATTTGATTTTGAAGCCTAACACCCCGATCTTAAGGAATGCTACGATTAGATCCACTTCATCCAAGTCTGTAGTACAGTTTTTGCCAGCATTCTACAGTTGTAGCGGCTTTTACAGCTTTCTAAACGTTGAGATGAAATGATCCCCAAATAAGTTGGTTTTTTTCTACTTGGCAATCGAAAATGGCAGAGTTCTAGCGTTATACTTTTATGGAGCTCTTGTTTGAAGATTTCTAGCTTTTGTTTCAAGCAGAAAACCTACTTTGTATGTGTAACAGTGCTTGAAGAAATGCGTAATTTGCATACACAAAAATATGCTAAATCGAGCCTTCGTGTAAAAAATGTGAATGTTTTCATCGTATTAACAACTGCTAAAGGCTTACTCACCAGGAAAATAAGCAATTTGCAGTTGATTAACAATTTTTTTATTAATTTTTATAAAAAATCGATGTCAAAATCTGCATGCCCACTTGTGCCATTTTGCCCCCATTTCGTTCTCAACAACTACTACATCGATTTCAGTGAAATTTTCACGGAAAGATGTTTGTATGAAACCAACCTAATCGCAGATTTTTAATCTGACCGAGCTCTTATAGTTTTAGGTTTATTCAGCTTCGAAAATTGACTTTTTTTGAGTGAGTGCCAAATGATTTCCTATGACTCAAGACTGACTCCAGATACTGAGCCAATATTTTGCACACAACACCTTCACACAATAAGCTTTCTAAAAATGCAATAAACACTCAGCTAGCTTCTTTCATTCTGGCACAATATTCCAATGAAAAATTTTGTGCCGAATTCTCCCTTGTGCCGAATTACCCCGGCCTACCCTATGTAAGTAGTCAAACTCTCTAATGAAATTTTTATGGAATGGTCGCTGGTTTTTTTGTGGTACCTAGTCTGACAGATAGGAGTAGGTGCCTACCTACACTCACCGTCCACCAGGAAGAAGTGTGATGTTTTTGTGTATCGTCAATTGAACAACCTCCTCCAGACGGTTTTCAGGATGTTTTCCAGAATTTTGACGGCCGACTTCCCATGAATGGGACTCTTTCCAGGCCGTCGTGAGCGTCCCATTTATGGAGGTGTTACTGCATTTTTCTCATTTCATTAGACTTTAGGCTAAGATCGTTGACGAGGATGGAAGACTGGTGCCGTTGGGGAGCAAGGGGGAATTGTGGACTCGAGGATACATGGTGATGTTGGGATACTGGAACGATGCAGACAAAACGGCCGAAGTGATTAGGCCGGACAGATGGTACCTGTGTGGGTAGGTGTGCCTTTCTTGTCACTTCACAGAAACCTACGGTACGTGCGGTTTTGCAGTGATTTGTCAGTGATGGACGAGAGTGGCAGAGTGACTGTGGTGGGAAGAAGTAAGGATATGGTGATCAGAGGAGGAGAGAACCTCTACCCGACCGAAATAGAGCAGCTGCTCTACACACACCCCAGTGTGGAGGACGTGCAGGTATAGTTTCTCTAAGCTCTGTCTTCTCTCTAATTGTGGATTGGTGCCATCACACGGTAGTGTTTATATACCATACCGATCCGATCCGATGTGCGGGGGGGGGCTTTTACAGCCCTACGCTCAGACCTTGCGATCCATTGCGCAACCCCCGTGTTTCGTCATCTCGGACGTTTCCCTTCTATCACTGCCAAGCCACTCTAGCCATGCTGTTGGGCGCCAGGTTACTAAGAGAGCGCCTGGCGCATTGACGTCATAGTGCTGACAGCGTCCACTGCCCGGCCGAAGAGGACTAAACCGGTCCCTGTGTCGTCTCAGCCAGCACTTGACGTCATTGCTCTTTCTCCAAGTTGGCATGCTGTAGGAGCGGCTTCGGTGCTATGGCAGATCCAGTTGGTTCCCATTTTACCTACTCGCTGTAACCAGCTTTCGGTGGCCTGGGTGGAGCGTTGTGCCGACGACCAACTCTTTGCAGCAAGAAACTTGCCACGCCGAGAGGATGAACCACTACAACCACTAGGGATGCAGCGGCCGCCGTGACTCAGAGGCAGCGAGCTACCCACTGAGCCACTGACGCGGCTATATATACCATACATGTAACTGGGGGTCTGCCCCCACATGACTTAGGCCAGAGCCCCGGATAAGGGACCCCCGAGACGATTTTTCCGACGCCCCTCCGATTTTTCTTACAAGTAGATTTTTGAGCAAACTTTAGCGATTTCTTGCAATTTCAGACACAATAGTTGCCAAAATCCTCTGTAAAACAGCACATTTTAGCTGTATTTCAGCCCAAATTAGCGATTTTTGACGATTTTTCTTAGCCGAAAAATTGCGATTTTTTCGATTTTTGAGCGGTTTTTAGTGCCAGCAGGTAGTTTCGTTTGAATTTGCTCCTTTACGATTCTGTCTTTGCAACTACGTACTTGAGACACCAGTTTAGAAATTGATGGGCGTTTGAAAATAGTTTTGAAATTGACATTAATTTGCTGATGTGGTCTGGTACATAGGTGGTTGGTGTGCCGGATGATCGAATGGGTGAGGAATTGTGTGCCTGGATTCGCGTCAAGCACGATCATTCGCTCACAGAGGATGAAGTTCGTCAGTTCTGCAAAGGAAAAGTTAGTATAGTCTGCTGTTTCTGTCTTCTTCGCAGCCATTGGACCGTTGCAGATTGCCCATTTCAAAATTCCGCGCTACATACAGTTCAAGGAAGAGGACGACTTTCCAGTCACCGTGACAGGGAAGATACAGAAGTTCAAAATTAGAGAAATCGCTGCTCTCGAACTGGGTTTGGATAAAGTGCAGCCGCATCTCAGCTACACCGACCCCTGAATCCTAACAACAGTCTTCTTACCCGCTTTTGCATACTTTTTAATTTATATCTTCATTAATTAAATTTGCTTACCGTGATGGTTTTCGGTCTTTCATTCGCCCTGCTAATGGTAGCTTGTGTGGTTGTGCGTGTAAATAATGATTCGAAAAGTAAAGTTCGGTAGTTGCTGCTGAGCTATCTACGTATGTACCTTATTCTTACTGATCCAGTTTTGGCTGGTTGTCATATTATTGTTCCGAAGGTTTGTGTGTGATATTTGAGTTACTTAAATGCACAAGTAGCAACCTGCTCGTTCAGTCAGCTGCCAATGTCTTCTGAAGTCGAACGCCAGTCTAGGTAGGCTTTTTCGGGTTTCTGTGCAATCTGGGCGAATTCCTAGTGCTTCCATTCTTTAGCGGTGCTGCAGAGATGGAGTTGGATGGTGTGAAGCAATTGAAGCCGTGTGCAGAGCGTTTGGTCAGGCCTGCGGGAGTTCAGTTCGAAACTGAGACAGCGCCTGTTGGAGGTAATTGGACCTGATTCAGCCCTGGACTAGCGTTTCGGCTAGTGATATTGGACTTTGAATTTTGCGGCACTAATGGATTTCACCAAGGGGACGGTAGGCCAGAAAATAATCGCGCGTGAGATCGTGCCTTTGATAATCTTTTCTAACCCTTGTTGTACATCGCGCAGGTCCGAACTGCGAACTCCGTCGTATATGGTATCGCCTTGGGTGCATTGGGGTGCCCAGGGGAACGAAGATAAAAATCTACCAAACGTTGCTAGAGGCTGCTAGAAAACCTTCAGATGTCACAGAAGTCAATTTTGGCTGCTACACAACTACGCACTCTTCCTCTGCGCAACTACGCACCAAACCCGAAATTTTCGCAAATTTTCATTAAAAATTTCGATTTTTTTGACAAAATTTGGGTTGTAAATCCGGTTTTTTGGGCAATTCTTGTCAAAAACTCAACTTTAACCAGAAAATTTTGAATTTTAAGTGAAATTTTTGAATTTTTGAAAAACATTTGCAAAAAATCAAATTTCCCTTCAAAATTTGAATTTTGCGCCAAAAATTTGTCAGTAATTCTCTGACTCTACTCTGCTTTCTGTTTGTAGGAGAGGCCACATTGCAACAGTGTCGACACCGACAGATGAGAGAGCTTCGAGAAAGCAGCAATAAAATTGCCAAAAAGGTACGTACGAAACGAATGGCCGGATTGCAAGTTTCTTAGCTGTGCGTGCAGCTGAAGGAGGAAGAAAGACGCAAAACAGAGAGACGCAGAGAGGACGACGAGATTGACAAGAAGAAGGCAGAAGCCAGAGCTAAGGTGACTCTATATTTGCATGTCTTCAAATTATATTGTAGTTGTTGGAAGATGCCATTAGACCGCGGTTTTTCGATCTAACCGGGTTTTACGCTGTGCATGAAGTGTTCCAGTCAGCTGTCTTTAAGACCTTGGCGCATATTTAGATATCCTGATTGGGCGTAACCCTTCAGCAAGCTACCCTGACTGGGCAGTAGTTATTTTGCTATGTATCAGGCCCTTAACAGTATTTTATGGAGTTGCCTTTGCATATCGTCGGTTTTTGTTTTGAAGCCCATCATGTACTCTATCTTACGTAGCTGTTGGCCTAATTTATTGATTATTTTTTGCCAAGTGCTCGGTGATCAGGCCAGAGATTGAAAGAGAATTTTAAACAAGGAACATAGAAGGGTGGCCTTTTTTGCTTCTCTGTTATTTATCTCCTATAATTTTGACTACAATTTCTCTAATAGGCTACCTTTGCATTGCAGTAGGGATGGGCACGCTTCGTCCGGCTGCGCCGTTTAGAAAATACAAAAATACGGGCAAAATATGGTCCGAACACGGTTTTCGCAACTTCAAGCGCAAATTCTTTTTTATGTTCCGTTATTGATGGTAGGAAGTGATGTACATATATGAAACAGAGTACGAGCTATCGAATAAGATGCATTTTGAACCATAATTCAGTCGTTAAAAAGGGCATTTTTTTCTCAAAAACTGAATTCGTCGTTTTTCAACGTCCATTTTCTGTTGAAAGGAAAGTTTATTTAAATTGGTTTCAATCGGATTTGAAATCAGCGTAACTTGTTACCTATATAGTACCACTCTTTTTCTTAACGCAGTTTGACGCGGTCCCCACAAATTGGATTCTTTCTTAACTACTGAAAATCGGCTTTTTCGTGGATTTTTTTCGTGTTCCTGATTGTTGTCATAGAACGATGAATTTGGCGAAAGGGTTTCAATCGGTTCTGAGTACAGTAGACTTCAGGCTTTCGAATGATACAAGAATTGGCTCTCTGCTGTTTGTCGTTAACCCCACAAACGGTGTTGAAGTTTCCGTAACCCTAAATTTTTCCCATTTCAGTATTTTATTTTGTGCAACGCTTGCAATCATACTTTTTCGCATTAATTTAGCTGTGTTACGGATATTCACGGCCTTCTAGTAGATTTTAAACAATCAAGTGGGTTGCATCTTCGTAAATCGCGCCACAGAAAATCAGTCCCTGTTCAAACGTGCGACCTAATGCTAATTACTACTCTGCGCGGCTCACACAAAAACTGTTTTTAACACGAATTTCTCTAATTCTTCATGAAATCAAGTGCGGTTTTTTGCGTAATTTATCGCATCCGGTCATGCTATCGCCGTTTTAGCACAAACTTTTTCTTGTAGCGCGAGTTATTCAAATATATTGCCCATAATAAAAATGGTACCAAGTGCGCCATAGAAAAGTCCTTCGCAGGCGGCTGTCATTAAATCGCATTTTTCTAATTTTTAATGAAATCGAATGCGGTTTTTTGCCTGAATTGTCCTATGCGGTCATGCTATCGGCCCTTTTAGCATATTTTCGTTGTCGTAGCGCGAATTATTAAAAATGGTCGCCCATACCTAATTGCAGGCTCAAAAACTGAAGGAGAAATTGCGGCCTTCTTCACAGGAAGCTCTTCGTGCGTAAGTGCTCAATAATTATGTACACGTACAATGTATGTACCGAACATTTGATACCAGGTTTGGTCATTGTACAGGGCATACATACTGTACTTACACCCAATGTACCGTACTACAGACCCAAACCCTACACGCAGTAATTTCTGCAAGAAAAACTAGCAATCGAACTACGTACGCAAAAATGGTTGAATGAGTAGTTCGTATAGTTTTGCACGGCGGCTGGTATCCTGTGTTTAGTCAGTTTGTAACAGGTCATATGCTTAATTTGCGTTAAAAAACTTTGATATGCGGTTCGTTGGGCTCACAAAGTGGCAAACCGTTTAACTAAAACATTTTCATTTTTAGCGAACGCTTGAAATTCTTTGATAAAAAGGCCAACAACTAACATTTACGTTCGACGCTACAAGTTTTTGAATCTTCTTCAGCGATTCTTCAGGCAAACTGGTCTATGCTTTACTAAAAGGAGCCATGTTTCTAAACTCTCACGTACATACGTGCCTTGTTACTGTTCATACGTACTGTATCATACGTTGTATTTGAATTTCTATTTTCTATTTTCACGTAAGAATAATACATGTAGTGAGCGTGTCCGGGTGGTTCCTTTTCCGTACCTACTGTACAACTGTAGGTGTAATATACTAGCTATATAGACCTTGAGAAAGCCGAGTCGCGGTTTCGGTGGAAAATTTACACTAGAGAGAGAAAACAGTATTTTTTGGTTTTCTACGTATTTTCATAATCTTTTAAAGAGGTTTTCTTCGAATGCACGTTCAACCCTCTCGAGCGATTGTTCGTTCTAATGTGCAGTGTTTGCTTTTTTTCCTTAAGAATGGAGATTGGCTGCTTGCTTAAACATCTGTCTGACATTCTCAAAAAATCGAAAGTTTATGAAAATTCATAGGGAGACCTGTGTTTGGGTGCAGGATAATCCATTCATGTGCTACTGCAGTGCCTTGCGTTGCTAGCGAGTTGTTGGTGGTACATGTACTGTTTGTACTGATCAAGCCGAAACGATAGCAAGTTAACGCCGCCGGCAACGCAGAAAGCAACGAATCAGGAAACAGCAAATTGGTTCAAATTCTGACGTCGAAGTCCGGAGGTAATGCGCCAACAAATCTGTAGTCGACGTACAAACAGCCATCCATGACAGTAAGCGTGGAGCCGTCGTTCTTGGCTCTGCGAATAGCCTGATCTGCTTGTTGATAAGACATGCAAGCTCCGGCCGGCTGGTAAACGTCCGAATTAGCTCCACCGGTAGCTAACGCCGCTGCCGCTCGATTGGCTCGCATCACTGCCAGTGCCAGGTAGGGTCCGGCTGCTCCCGGAAGTTCGTCGTCAAATTCATCGTCTTTTTCCTGGCAGTGGAAGCAATTGCCCATTACATCAAAGCCACAGCAGCAGACGCATTTAAGTGATAGAGTTGAGACACTGAAAAAGTTCTACATGAGATACAGACACGTAGGTAAGGCCCGAGCTGATGGCGGATAATCTCTGCAGACGCACCGGCTGGAGGATGCAGACGGAAATTGGTGGAACAAGGAGGTGACAAATGTTCTGTCGGGCCCCGGTCTCGCTCATAGCAACAGTCACTAACAAGGAAGATGAGAAAAGAACAGAACAATCAGTCACACGCGCCTATGCACTGATTTCATGGTGCTCAATGGGAAAACATCAATCATGTGGCACTCAGTAATTAGCATAGAAACGTTCAGGGCGGCCGACCGCGGTTTGGCGGATCCGTCTATGGCGTGAAATCGTACACTGAAACGCACTGCGGTGCATTTTTTGCCTCAGATTGTTCTCCCGAAAGAATAGCGGTCGGTGAGAGAGTGCGCAAGTTTTACCCATCAACCAAAGTGTTTCTAGAAAGAAAAGAAAAGAGGAGAAAGAGGTGTTACTAGAAAGATGCGGGCGACGGGAAGTGTAACTGACATACTTGGTAACCATTAGTGCGGCATCATTGAAAATGGACCCACCCGCATTATCGACCGGTGCCGGTTTGGGCTGGCGGCGAGCGCTTGGCAGCTGCCAGCTCTGTCACAATCCGCTATTAACATTAATCAGCTAATTAAAATCAAATGCCGCGCTCTACGGTAGAAACCTATGTCGGCAGTAAAGCTCGCTGCTCGGATCGGAATTATTTGTCGAACGCCGCTTTTAGTAGAATGAAAGCCAAATAGAACAGTCAAGTGGATGGACTTAATTTAATGCCGATTGACTTGGAACAGCTAACCCCTTGTCGAGTGGCACCGCACGGCAGTTATGACCGGAATTGTGCGCTTATTGATTTGCCTTACCGTACTCCAAACTACCTGGCTGACCGCTGAAGCGATGGCACCGGCCATGTACTTCAGGCCTAGCACTCAGCTACAACGGCAGCTCAAATTTGAGGTAAAACTAACTGTCAGACACCCAGGATTTTGAGTAACTGGAGCAGCTTGCAATCAATTGCAAATTGCCTTGCTGGCAGCAGGCATAGATGTCTTATTTTGCTTTTAAAACTGACGCAGTACTGGGTTGTGTTGCAGACGTTTCGCAAATTCAACACAAATCAGGACAAGGAGGCAAAAAGTACCTATCGCGCGCCAGCTCTTTTCACCCGCCTTGGAAAGGGAATCTATAGTTTGTAAAAGATTCGATTTATTGCCAGAACTAGAGACACGGTACGCCCATTATGCTTACGGCAGAATGACTACGCGTGTTGGTTCTGAATAAACTGAATATCAATCCACAGTACAACAAAAACAAGCCAACAACGCGCAAAACGAGCCCCATCCACTTGTCAAGCTCAGCTTGCAATTATCCACCAACCGACACCAAAAAAATTGGGACTCAATTCACGTATAACTTAAAGCACCAAGTAAGGCTGTTCGTAACGGACACCAACCACATCGTACATACATACACGGCAGTGTAGAAACTGATAGCAACATTTCAATATTATCAAGAACGATATCATTAAGGCGTATTCAATGACTATAAAGCTATCTGACTACAACACCATAAAGACAAGAATGGCAGACAGGAGAAAGGTGTAAATCACCCAAACATGCACACATTCGGTCGTTTTGTCTGGTGGCCGGCCAAAAATCGCGAACTGCGCACTTTAGCATTTCACCTACACCGAGCTTGCGCAGATTAGTGTGCGTTCCAGAGCGTCGCCACACTGTTGTAGCAAGACGACCTCGAGTCACAGTCGGCGCGCTTCCCGGTCGGTCGGAACTTTGAGCAGCAGACCAAACTGACCACGAAAGCCACCGTGACAAAGACCAACGACACCGAACCCAGCAGAATGCCAAAGGTGGCGCTGCTCAGACAGACACTGTTCTGCACCTCGCTCACTATGGC
This sequence comes from Sabatieria punctata, assembly GCA_030248155.1. NCBI lineage: Eukaryota > Metazoa > Nematoda > Chromadorea > Araeolaimida > Comesomatidae > Sabatieria > Sabatieria punctata. Next base: position 26,662 of record JASANB010002995.1, on the reverse strand, counting down.
ACCGTTGGCTCTCAGCAGGAATTTCTGCAGCGCCGACTTCTGACGTTTGCTGTCTAAATGGACCAGGAAGCGGTCTGGTGAAAGTCGGTTTGGGGCGGTGAAAAGCTCTTACTTTGTTCTGGGTTTTCGGTGCTGTCCAAAACGTAGATGTACTGCGAGACGAAGTCGCCATCGATCGGGTCAAACGAGCTGGGAACACTGGATGCGTGTTCTTCTACGTCTCGTTGGAACCTCAGCCTTCTGGCTTTCTGCGGAACCGGTTCCAGTGCTTCTTTCGCGGTCTCATTCGCTTTCGCCACTAATCTTTCGTGCATCGGTGTGCTGGTCGGCCTACGGCAAAGTGGCGGCTGGAAAAGGTTGGGCGTGGTCAAGGTCGGCGGTGCACCGATTAGAAAGTGACCGGCTACCGTAATGCCTTGACAGCCGTCGTCGGCCCTCATACAGAGACGGATCTGACACTGGAACCGCACGGCCACGCGATCGGCGAACTTGAATACGTGAGATTCTCGGTAGGCCATGTTCAGTTTTTCCACATAGGTTGGATCGCCCAGTAGGTACTCATCGACCTGGCAACTGGAAACCACCGTTCTCGATTTCAAACAGCAGTAAAAGACTAAACGACGCACCCCCGTTGATCCAGGATCTCGATCTTCTCTCCTTGCCCGTCCTCCACATAACAACTGTGCACCAGAATTCCGTACATTTCTAAAAGGTTAGGTGTGCCGGACTGAAAGAAATCAACAGAGTCGAACCGCTTTGGCACTCCCATCTGTGCACCACCTGCTCCCCGACGCGGGCGTATCTCAGCACCTCTCCGTCTATCTCGTCCCTTCGAATCGTGTACGTACAGACCGGCATCGGGAATGTGTGGGACAACTGGCTGGTGGCCAAGGCACTGAAACACAGCACCGACACTAACCGCATGTCCCGACTTGTCGGTGCAAATACGAACAGACTAGAGGCTGCTTAGCAACACCCGAATGAAAACAACACGAGCGCGTGTCCGATTATAGATTTCGAGCTGCCCACCTGACTTCTATGTTAGACTTGACGGTCTTGCTCAGCTCTCTGTACATGCACTTGATGTGAAAGGCGCGGTCTATCTTGGTAATGAAGGTCGGGTGGAAAGACACCACCACAACTGCCGAGAATTGCATGCCTTGAGGGCTAATCTGCAACCAACTGCAGTCTAGAGCAGAGTAACTAAGCAGCAAGTGCCACCATTCGCTGTCTGTCCATGTTGCACGATCCGTGATGCAGTGTGATTCCGCCGACCGGTCTGTCCGTCACCGAATTACTGTAATCCACTTTACATTCGGCGGCGTTGTAATGTCCTTTGACGAATATCTTGCCTGAAATTATACCGGTTCTAATAATAACAGCTGCTTTGTCAACGATGACCAGCAGACCGACCCCTGAACGGATTCTTCGTCCTGAACTGCATCTCGACGGCGTCCGATCCGCACTCGACTTCGGGATCGCCTGAAAAAGCGCGGCTCAGTGTCTGGCTGGCACGAGTCAGACGGACGACTCACCGACGATGGCGTTGTCGATCTCGAGAGCGAGTCCAAGGTTGACCAACAGCTGCAAGAGTGAAGAATGAACGAGTAACTGCCACTTTGGATGAGTTTATCGAGGCCGTTCGGACAATGCAGACACCCTCGGCTCAGAGCCCATTAATACAGCCACAACACCGGCTACATAACTGGTCGCAAGTCTAATCGTATCCCTGAAGGACGCGACCAACCGAGAAAAACCCGACGCACTTCTCACTCAACCCCTTTCCCCATTGTCAAGGTGGCAGGGACAGAGCATTGTAGATTTTTGGTCACTGCGCAACTATAGGCTTTCCGCTCTAACGCTTGTACCACCTGACGTCTTTAGTTAGACACCCACTTGTATTTGGAAGTTTGTGCCGATCAAAACCTGTCCGCACTGAAAATGGCTGGACATATAATTTCCTGAGCCTATCTATAATGCATTGGCTTAGAGGTCGTTTGCAACCAAGCCACCTAAACTCTAGGGACATCTACGTACGAGTGTTTTGACATCCGCTAAACAATGCGCGTACCTCACGTACGTACATAGTAGATGTGAAAATCTGAGTTAACCGATCTGTGAAAAGAGCCACCAGACGCGGCTCAGTGCTCTACTTACAAATCGGTGCATTTAAGAGAGCCGTGACTTGGAAAATGGCTCACAAATTGAGCGTGAAAGGGAGGCGCACGTGGATGACACCCTTTGCTGCAAGCACACCGAGACAATTGGAGTGCGACCCAACAGCCTTGGACGGCATCAAAAGCAACCCGATAGTTTCGCCCGGTTGAAATGAACAAAATCGCTGTGCACTCTGGCATTTAAGACTTGTAAATGGCTGTCGACCTTGGAGACAAATCACCCCATTCCAGGGACGTCCACCTATCTTCTGTATCACAGGTTTAGAGCCAAACTGACACTTACCATCAAACAGAGAACCACCCAGCGACATCGCTCTATCATAGCAGAGGCTGAAATAAAGACCATTGGCACTCCAAGCAGAACTAATCAATGGTTCATAGCAGTGGTCAGTTTGAGGAAGGGAGGGAGGATACAAAGTGTATCGGCGGTAGTTGTTTGCCCGGAAGGGAGGCTGGCCTAACAAGGTCGAACAATCTCCAATCATGCAGAAAGCCCGACTGGGGCACTACGCACAAACTCCAATTGTAGCTCGTGTTTTAGTACTTTTTAGCGAACGACCGCACCCCAATGCCTTTCGCTTTCAATTGGTCGCAAACCAGTCAAGCGGCCTAGTGATCAGTTTACTTCTTTTTATGGTCGCTTTAAAGCGGCGTGTGCCTTTTGGCCCATAATTCTAATAGTGGGTTACAGACGTTCTATGCTGCAGTTTGGGATTCTTCACTACTACTGACGTAGCATTTCTATGACATCTACAGAACGAACTGCATTCAAAAAACTCCATCCGCAACAAAGTCGAAAATTTTGATGAACGATCTCGTTTACGTAAAGGGACAAGGGCGCATGAAATTGAAAACAAAATAATCAGAGTTGGTTTTAGACTATAGCAGGTAGGCAGTCAGAGCTAAAAGTAAAACGGAACCAGAAACACAGAATTAAAACTTTTCTTTTCTAGTTTTACCATAGATTTCTCCACTAAAAGCTTTACTTAAGCATGGTACCAGTACGATATCCAGTCGAAAAACGGTGGTTACCAAAGAAATCAGTTGTCGCGTAACGTCCAAGCAAACAGAAAAGGAGGACAGACCAGTAGAGCTGAGATTAGAAAAAGCAACTCACGATCGGCAATCATGGCAGCGAGGAGAGGAATGTTGAGTAGCGACGAGCGCCTGGAGGGAGCGACGAGTAGTGACTTGAGGCCAGAGTGTGGGGCCGGTTTTAACCTTGTCGCCAAATCGCCCATCCAGTCAGTGACTGATTTGGCAGCGACGACGACCTACTTAGAGCAGGGCGGTGGGCTGGCGCTATTTTGGGCTAGGGTGGCCTGAGGTCAGCTTGGCGCCCAGCTCCGTTAATGGACGTTGCGCAGACCCACGTGTGTTGGCGGTGTTTGACCGCCCGCTGCCGTAAGATTGACTTCTTCCGACGCTGGCAGCGATTAATCCCAATGATGCAGTGGCAACGGTCACTGACAGAACCAGCCAAGGACATCCGCCACTCACACCTAATGCCTCCTCCACGCCAACAAACTGACCGATCAAGCGACAGGAACTCGCCACGACTTATGGCCGTCGCGCTCCACCGTTTCTTTTGCACCATTACCACTTCCCGCCATATGTCTCCCTCTCAAAAACACTCCTGCTGGTGCTGCCTGCCGCAAAAAACAGGTACGTACCTTCACCATTCAAACAGCAGCTGTCTGCACCCACCCACAACTAAGGCTTAGACAGTACCTGTTGTCCTACGTATACCATACGGTAACCACGGTATAGTAGCTACCTTACCATACAGGTCGAGAAATGCTCATGCTTACGAATGGCGCTCATTTCACAAGGAAATTGGGCAGGGGCCAGATTAGTCAACACAGAACAGTCAGTTTAAGGTACGGACACCATATATGGTACCACCGGTACCGAGGCTGGTGACATCATGGTACTGTCGCCATTTATGGTACCCCCACGTTCATATATAGTACCACTCTGTTCAGATTTCGTACCATGTATGGTACCGGCACCCATGGTCATGCGTAGGGGTACCATGTATAGTACAACCACAGTTGCCGAACTTGGGGGTTCCATATGGTACCGGTACCTAGGTTAGTGACACCATATGGTACCGTCACCATTTATGGTACCAGTATATGGTACCCCCACGTTCGGACTTGTGGTAGTACCATGATGCTACTAGGTGCCTGACTGTAAAACTACCCTAGTACGAGCTCAATAGAACGATCGAGAGACCGCTAGCACGTGTTAAGTCTTAGGCTTAGCACACGGTAAGTCTTATTAAAGATCATTTGCATGATCTTAGGGTTCCGGGATCGTTCTATTAACCTCGTGATAGGGGTAGCACATGCTAGTTCTATGTTTATTAATCTAGCCCCAGGCGATCTAAAGTCTGTTCAAAAATCTTTGGCGCTGGGTACATCTGGCAGTGTCCCGAATTTATGCGTGGTGTGAACCCCATACATGTATATATGGATCTGTTCCTCTCATCAACGAGACTACTTTACTGTTCTCGAAATTTGCATATTGAACTTTAGTTAGAAGCAAGAGGCCTGACAAAAAAATCGACTTTTTTGGCAAAGCGCCAATTTTTGTGCCGATACCAGATTCGCATTCCCCAACCTTCAGGCATCTCGAAAATACTACCATATATGGGTCTACGATCAACCCTACCAAAGTTACACTCGATTTTCTAACGCCGACAAGCAGTCAAAATTTTGCTCTCCCATAGTTAAGCACAAAAATTCATTCAAGATCGAACACATGGGGTATTTTTCCTCCAACCATTTTCAGCTTCACGGTTCTATATTATTTCGGACATGCTGAATCCAGCGGTCACACTGGTTTTGCTCCACGACTTTGATTTTTGCTAGAAATTTGACCTCGAATTTAGGGTGTCCACCTGAATTTCAGAAAGTGTTGTTGTCTTTGTCATCATTAGAAAATCGACCCTAACTCTGGTAGAGTTGCACATAGACCCACATATGGTAGTATTTTCGAGATGCCTGAAGGTTGGGGAATCCGAATCTGATATCGGCACAAAAATTGGCGCTTTGCCAAAAAAGTCGATTTTTTTGTCAGGCCCCTTTCTTCTAAGCAAAGTAAAATATGCAAATTTCAAAAACAGTATAGTAATCTCGTTGATGAGAGGAACAGATCCATATACACATGTATGGGGTTTTGACCAGGGCCACACAAGATACGTTGGGCTATGCCTTTCTGAAATTCAGGTGGACACCCTAACTTCGAGGTCAAATTTCTAGCAAAAATCAAAGTCGTATAGCAAAACCAATGTGACCGCTGGATTCAGCATGTCCGAAATAAGATAGAACCGTGAAGTTGAAATTGGTTGGAGGAAAAAAAACCCCATGTGTTCGATCTTGAATGAATTTTTGTGCTTAACTATGGGAGAGCAAAATTTTGACTGCTTGTCAGCGTTAGAAAATCGAGTGTAACTTTGGTAGGGTTGATCGTAGACCCATATATGGTAGTATTTTCGAGATGCCTGAAGGTTGGGGAATGCGAATCTGGTATCGGCACAAAATATCGGTATCGATTTTTTTGTCAGGCCTCTTGCTTCTAACTAAAGTTCAATATGCAAATTTCGAGAACAGTATAGTACTCTCGTTGATGAGAGGAACAGATCCATATATACATGTATGGGGTTCACACCACGCATAAATTCGGGACACTGCCAGATGTACTCAGCGCCAAGGATTTTTGAACAGACTTTAGTTTGCGCTTCCATAGTATCAGATTGAATGAACTTTTGAAGTACTACAGTGCCTACCCCAAATTTTTGGGAGGCGGTTGGGCACTAAAAACAGTCAAAATTGCAAAAAATCGCAATTTTTCAGCAAAAACCGTCGAAAATCGCTAAGTTGGGCTGAAATACTGCTAAAAAGTGCTGTTTTTAGAGGCCATTTTTGTGTCTGAAATTGGAAAAATTTGCTCAAAAAATTACTTGCCAACAAAAATCGCCTCGGGGTCCGATCCGGGGGGGGTATGGCCGAAGTCGGGTGGGGGCAGATCCCCTGTTACATGTGTGCTACAGTGTACGGTAAAATTTATCAGAGAACAACGAAACCGCTAAACAACAACGTTTAACACGAGTTAACGGACTAATGTGAAATTTTGGAATCAAAACCAATGCATACTAACATTCATTCATATTGGACAGAAAGAACAAACTACCAACAATAAGCGAACGTAACGGATACTTCTGCCTCATACATACTGCCCGTACTCCTACATTGTATGTACATACATTGTACTAAAAACAAAGACATTTTGAAAATGCGAAGGGAAGATACAGTGCTAACTAGATTTACAGAAACAACGTTTTTCTATTAGTCGTCACTATCACTAGACTCGTCTTCTGAATAGAGAGGCATGAAGTCGTGTTGTCCGTCGAGGTTGTGCCGCAACGTTTGCACCGGCTCAATCACCTGCCACTCGTACCACACTTTCTTTGTATTGTTGACGCGGCTCAACTGCACCACCAGCTCGTCTCCCTTGCGCAGGAACACGCCCTCCTACAACAGCCACCTCATAAAGATACTGAACTGGTACGCATGCACAACTGCCTCCAGACAGCAAAATGCATATGTACGAAACGAACACAGAATAACTGGCGTGAGCTTACCAAAACAGATTGAAACATACATGTAACAGGTCATCCGTCGACGGGGAGGGGTTGGGGGTCTCGGGCAGGTGGTTGGGTACTAAAACGCTCAAAAATCGCTTATTTTGGCCCAAATACAGCTAAGAAAGCGCTGTTTCATTGTCGATTTTAGCAATTCTAGTGTCTGAAATTCTAAAAAATATAAAAACTTGCTTAAAAATTACTTGTCAGAAAAATCAGAGGCTTACATTGGCCGGAAAAATTCGGAGGGGTGGGGTTATGTGTGGTTTCCGGGGTGTTTGGGGCGTTTAAAATTGCTTTCCCAACAAAAAAGGTCGCTAAAATTTTGGAGGGGTATGGCCGGCTGAGTTTAAATATCAGGTTCATTCATTTGTCGAACTTACAGCATACCCTTCCTGAAGCAGGAAAAAAGTGCAGACCAAAGGACGTACGTACTGTACATTGTGTGTTGATTACCTTAAGCGGAAAGACGATCGGAAACCAGCAGTAGAGCTGAGGAGTTTTTCGCGTGTCGCTGATACCTGCAACTTGGGTACAAAATGTACATGTAGATGCAGCAGAAGGAAACAAATGGAGCAGAGATAAAATCACCGAATCCGAAGCCCCACTGGGAGTTGGAGTTGTAAGTGGAAGGCGTCTCCATTACAACCGAGGCTCCAGGCAAATTTCTCAGGCCGACCGCAAACGAACCAATGAAAGCAGTCAATTCGCAGTTGGTGGCGACCTGCCATCGCATCTCCGTGTCCTGACTTTTCTTGTTTCCCTCTAACGCCAGCTTACAGTTATCATACAACGTACATACGCACGCAAAAGGTGGGTGACGAGTAGGGCCATCAGAGCTCTTTAGCGATAGACGACCATTTTTTTCTATTCGCCCCTTCCGAATCAAAAATTACGTAATTGCATGAGGGGGAGGGGGGTTCGCCAAATGATTACTAATGATTACGGCGCGGGAGGGGGGTTGGCGACTTGATTACGTAATTTTTTAAAGTGCAAACATCACTGAAGCGGTCATAATTTTAATTGTTTTGACGTACGTACAATACATGTACACGTACTCACAAATCAAAGCCTTACACTAGAAGGCTTACACTTTCTCAATTTCACACAGTGACAAGGCTAAATGACCCTTGACATCATATTAAGAGTTTATATTGGTATAGCACTTATCGACTCCACCTTTTACAGGGTTCGTGCGGTTTTTCAGAGCAAAATTCTTTTACCAAAGTCAAATTTCCCTGATCAATCAGAATGAGAAAATTCTAACAAGGGTAAGAAGTTTTTAAAGATTGGCTAAAGTTTTTAAAGATTGGCTCTGAAAAACGCATTGAAACGGTATTCTGAGGGTAAAATTTCAAGTTGTAGTAGTTGTGGAACGTCAAAAGTCCCAAAAGTCCATTTGGGCGAGAAATGATTCTACTGCTATCGAATTTTTCCCTGACCGGACACCAAATTCCCTGACTCTCTGATTTTTCAGGTCCCGCACGAACTCTGTTTTATGACTATCGATCATCAGTCAAGTGATATGGCAGCAGCCCTAAAATCCATGATAAAACACTTTGATTTCATCTTCAACAAAAAGCCACCCAATAGCAATAATGGCTTCTTCTATGTAAAACTAAGATTATACTGTACCTACATGTACGTAGTTGTAGCTGATCAATGAAGAAAACTAAGAAAATCATCAATTGTGTTACTGTACACAAATGTTATTTTAATGAAAACGTCATTTTACATAGAATTGAATTCAAAAATTTCGGCTCAAACCCTTAAAAATTGAAATTTCGGCGGGGCTGCCAAATTATTACGTGATTAGGGGAGGACAGACATAGGAAAAGGGGGCATCTAGGAGGCTGACCCCCTCAGGCTCTGACCTCCCCCCTTAGCCGGCCGCTACCGACGGCTGAGGAATTTTTTGGAAGAATTTTGTGTGGAAAATTATGATTAAAAAATGCTTGGATTAGGCGTAAATCAGCTCAGAACAGCGTACTTTAACTTATTTTAATGAAAAATACGTGAGCCAAAAACCCTTGATTTTAGCCAAAATCGGACTTTTTTGGCTTGCCACCCCCTCAGCCCCCCTCAGGCGCTTTTACCCCCTCAGCCCCCCCTCAGGAATTGAAAATTCTACCCCCCCCCTCAGCCGAAATGCTAGCCTACATGTATGTCTGCGGGAGGGGGTCAGTCAGGAAATTATTACGGGCAAATATCCGAATGGATGGGGGGTCCGAAAATGGGTAAAAATACCATTTCGTAATTTTTGCACACCCCCTAAGCGCGTTTTTTAGGCGATTTTTGGTACCAAGCCCGTATTTTGGGTCAATACCCACCAACACAGCTACCCTTCGTCCGATGACCTAAACCTACACTGTACCTGCCACCTGTTTTTCGCTGCATAGTGAAGTAAGGTTTTAACATGCCAGTAAACTTTGACTTTGACTTTACCTGATTCCTTGAGATAGTACGTACATATGGTTACTCTAATGACGTTTTATACGGCACCGGACAAGGACAAGGTTTAGGACAGACAGGCTCATACTTGTAACAGGGGGTCTGGCCCCCACCCGACTTAGGCCAGGCCCCCCTCCGATTTTTCTGGCAAGTAAATTTTTGAGCAAATTTCTGCAATTTTTTACAATTTCAGACACAAAAATTGTCAAAATCGCCTGCAAAACAGCATTTTTTAGCTGTATTTTAGCTCAAATTAGCGATTTTTGGCGATTTTTAGCCAAAGAATTGCGATTTTTTTCGATTTTTGAGCGTTTTTTTAGTGCCCAACCCCAAAAGTTTTGCTCAGACCGCCCCGCGCCGGCGCCAGACCCCCTCCCCCTTCGGCGGATGATCTGTTACATGTATGGGCAGGCTGGTCTAACATCCTGAAAAATGGCCAAACTTTTCGGCTGCGTAGCGGCTTGTGATCCCTGCCCTGGCCATAGCCGGTGAGAGCGGTATAAGTAGACTGGTTAGATCAAAAGACCAGTACATACCAGGCCAGTTGGGATGGTCGAATCGGAAAGCAACCATCTCTTCACCGATCTTGTATCTGTTATGTGCGCGACTGATGTAAAGTCTCTGCAGTGCATCCACCGCTTTCGCCTCTTTCTTGACAGGTTTACGAGGCGGCGCTGGTTTGAATACCGGATCTAAAAGCTTCCTGCTACCAAACAAAATGTCACTACGAACCCTAAAATTTACTTTTCATAAATCTCCGCTGCACCACCGGCGTTCGAAACGGTAGTTTCTTGGCCTTCGGCACGTAGAGCACTGGATCGGCGGGAACCTGACGCAACATCTTTAGACTCATCACCGGAGTCAGACAGCACTCGTAGCTGGCCGGAATACTGAAGGTGTTGGCTGCAAGCAGACTCACATCACAGATTCACCATGACGTATTGACGAACTGGCCAGCTACGCTCAGAAACGCCTAGGGGAAAGGACCTTGGTTTTGGTGGCAATGGAGCGGGTGCAAAGTTTTGAATAGTATGTAGTACCGTGCATCAGATGCAAAGCGCCGTCCAGACACTCTGGCGACAGTTCGTTGCAGCCGAAGCCGCCGATAAACTCGGAGACCACCAAGTCTGCTTTCACGTCTGGATGCCAATTGCGAAGATCGGCGTTGATTATTCGCACCTTTCCGCCCCACAATTCTTCGTTCCTTTCGTGTAACCTCAAACGCAATCCTTTTAAGCAAGAGCAGTGTCAAACTGTAAAAGGCATGGCTACCCTAGACAGCCATACAAGGGTCAGAAAAATGGGTTGGGGCCGTCAAATCCGAAAATTTTGGGGTGGGTCTACCGGTTTGGGGGTCGCGGCGATTTTGGTAGGTGGATCCAAAAGTCTGCTTCAGGTAGGGGTGTAGGAGTCATTTGAGGGGTCGAGCCCAAGTTGGGGTGGGCAAAACCCCCAGACCCCCCGCGGCCCATGTATGACCCTTAGCCTAAATGGGCAGGAAACATCTGGAGGGTTTCCATGGAGGAGAGTAGGCCATCCGCGGGTCAGAAACGAGGAAGCTTAAGGCCCCCAGGACCTCGGGCCATGAACGCTTAGTCACTGCACGCGTCTCTCCTAGTACTGAATGCGTAGATCACATACTACATTACAGTATTTTACATGCATACTTACATACTACAGTAAAACAGCCTCCCTTTCTATCTAAGCCTACAATCCTAGAAATCTTGAAGACGAGCAGCCGGTGCACGAAGTGAGCATTTTAAGCACACCTACTTAGGCCATGCCCAGGGATTCTTTTCTACAGCGAAGACAACGGGGTTCCAATCGAAAGGCTGCCCTCTAGCGTTGCTCATTCTCTCAGAAATCCATTTTCCTGTAGCCGACAGCTCTTGCATGACACGCGCCACCAACGGTCCTTGGCCAGCACCCAACACCATTATTACTCTACAAAACACGTTGTAGACAAGGTCTAGAATGAACCCTAATCTGCGCTACCTTTACTCTGAACACTAATTTGCGCAACATAAAAACAGCTTTTCCCTTGATTTTTGCGCAAATTAGTGTTCGGAGTAAACGTTGCACAGATTAGGGTTCAACCCAAACCGGAGCTCGTCTTGTCTACAACTTTGGTCATGAGACCAAATTCGCTCCTAGCCCTCCTAAAAGGTTATTCGCAAAAAACCGCCAGGTCGCCAATATTTTTAACGGACTACATAGCATAGCAGCCCCGCAAACTGTGCAGTACATTTACATAGCGTACGTACATGATTTTCACTCACTTTTTGATGGTACAAACCTTACCAACAGTGATCTGCTAAACCACCCCAAGCACGGAGTCCAGCTATGATTTTCCACCAACCCCGATTTACTGGAAAGCAATTTTCTGGGCATTTTCGTAATGTTACTACAGTTTTTATAATAAAATTGCGTGTACAACAGAGACTTTTTTAAATATCGACTCCAAACTTTACGTTTTTGAGCTTTTTTACATAATAACGCCGCACGCAACCCCTCCATGAAATTTTGGCTCGTTCGGCGGCTAAACCCTTTGTTCTAGGGCGAAAAGACTTACGGACGGTCGTTCTTAAACTGTTCGACGATCGAGCGCAGAACCTCCTTGACTGCTCTCTGATAGAGGTGGTACTTGATCTCGTCCGACTCCCAGTGATCGTAGGTACTCGAACTGACATCGTCAGTCAGCGGCATCACCGGCCTATCCAAGTTGTCTCGACCCAACCGATCCGTCGACCATGCGAACGTTTTCTGTTCGCGACGCTCCTGAACAAGTGCCCTCACTTGATGCCATAAAGTGACACAGCAAAAATGACCTCCCATTTCTTCTTTAAAATTCTGCTCATCTCATTCAACGGAGCTTCTATTAGTGGAAACCGCTCAGAAACGTCTGTTCCGTCCAAAATGCAACACATCTCAGTACCGCCGTAACCAAACGCTTTCTGAAATAAAATCGACACTTCTGATGACCAACTACAGATATCATTTGGAACAGCGGTCAACCAGAAATCAGTTAGAATCACTGCGCTAGGTTGGACTGCCGTTGTGTAGATCGGCAAAAGACCCTCGAAAATTAGCATAGTAGGTACGATCCGATCCGATCCGATGTACGGGAGGCCTTACGGCCTACGATCAGACTCGTGGTCCATTTCCCGACCCCCGTGATTCGTCATCTCGGACGTTGCCCTTCTTTCACTGCCAGCCACTCCTAGCCATGCTGCTGGGTGCCGGTCACCAGGAGGGCGGCCGGCGTGTTGATGTCATGGACAGCTCCCGACGGCCGCCCAGAGGGCTCCCGGCATAGTTGGTTTCTCAGAGAGCTTCTGACATCGTAGATCTTCTTCTCGAACGCGGCATGCTTTGTGGAGCGGCTTCAGTGCAACGGCAGATCCAGTCGGTTCCCATTTTACTAACTCGCTGTCACCAGGTTTCGGTGGCCTGGGTGGAGCTTTGCGCCGACGACCAACTCTTTGCGGCAAGAAACTTGCCGCGCCGAGAGGATGAGCGCACGACGTCGCGCACAGTGGCTAGCACAAACTGTATACCGGACAGCTATGTGGTTCAAGGCTCGTCCTTTTGGACGAGTGAACACGAAAGAACGAAGTATGTAGTTTAAGCACAAAAATTGCGTTCGCCGTATTTGTGTTCTTCGACTGAATGTACGTACCTTAGGCGAACACAACCCAAACCGCTACCTCTAATTGGGATGATTGTAAAATGATTGTAACCTTTAAGAAGGAAGCATCATCTTTGACAATGGCGCAGTACGGCGAGGGTCTGCTAATTTCCTTGAAGCAGCTGAGATGTACTCGCACGCCAATCATAGGCTCCGCCCACCAACGTGCAGTCTCTTCTGCGTCGTAGTTCTGTGCTTCACTTGCCTCCACATCCAACACAACGTCCACCACTGCCGATTTGCTTAGTCGTTTACGGAAGTTGTACCTACGTACATACAGTATGTATGATAAAGTGATGATAACATCTACCATAGCACAGCCACGCAACCACAGTGTTTGTGTTTAGCATTGTTCACAGAGTACTGTAGGCATACTTTTAAGCTTTCAAATGGCTGCTTAAACAAAGTAGCTTTTAAATGTAATTTGACTTCAAAGGCAACTAACTACTGTACCCAAAAATCGTGCTAAAAGGTTTAATCTGCAATTACGCAATTGTAGTCCCCATCTAGCCCATACATGGGCCGGGGGTGTGGAGGTATACCCCTCCCCCTCGCCGGCCAACATCCCCTCGGCCGGCCATAACCCCTTTCCCCACCCCCCTCCCGGAGGGAGACAATTTTTGCTTATATTTAAGGCAAAATAGGCGTTCTTTGGCCTTTTTTTCGGCTCCCCCCGAGGTCTCCATACCCCCTCCGGATTTTTCCGGCCCATGTATGATCTAGCCCACATCCTTCTCCTGATTGAAACGTCTAGTCTACGTTAGTTGTACGTACCCAACCGCCGTTCGCGTAAACTTACACGTACCACCAGTGCCAGGTATCCAACTCGGGAACTATCGGTTCATCACTGTCGAAAAGAAAGACAAACGGCTTCACTTGACACCATAACTAAAACAGAAAACAGTTGTTTAGGCTCATCATGCGCACTGCATACTGATGTCTTGAACTGCGGAAAGTCGGATGTTCGTGGTATTTCGGCAAAGTCGGAAACGATTCTTGACAGATTCTCGGATTTCAGGGATCGCAGAGGGAACAGAATAGCCTTCAGACCGGTCAGACGACCGCAAAATTCCAGTTCGTAGGTGAGCTGCTGAAACAGTCAAAAGTCACTGCTGGAACATCGTAAGCAAAACCAACTTCCTGGCTGTTTTTGCACAATGTGGGGTCATCATCAGCGTCACAGTCAATCCACTCGGACGTCTGCACAATGATCGAACGCCAATCTAAAATCATAACTATTTTTGAAACGCTACTGACAGTACCCACACATAAATGTACAGGGTGATTCCTATATCCCGCCCGACTTCACAAGCTCAGAACTTTTTTGTTTGTGGACGGAGTCGGCTTATTTCTGGTATGTTATGTGGACATACTGTACGTCGCATTTTATTAAATGAAAAAACAGTAAACAGTAAACAGTTTGAAATTTCAGCAAATTCAACACACATAACTAGCCATGCACTTCAACGTGACACAGACATGGGCAAAGGGGGGCTCAGGGGGGTTGGCCCCTCTCAGGCTCCGACCTACCCCCCTCAGCCGGCAGCTACCCCCCCTCAGGAATTTTTTGGAAGAATTTTGTATAGAAAATTATGATTAAAATATGCCTGGATTAGGTGTAAATGAGCTCAGAATAGCTTATTTTAACTTATTTTAATGAAAAATAAGCCAAAAATCCTTGATTTTAGAAAAAATTCGGACTTTTTGGCTTACCACCCCCTCAACCCTCACCTCAGGCGCTCCAACCCCACCCCTCAGCCCCCTCAGGATTTGAAAATTCTACCCTCCCTCAGCCGAAATGCTAGCCCATGTCTGACGTGACATTACTGTTTTCAATCACACACTGCAGCCGCTGGCGGTTCTCTAGCAGTGTTTATCCGTTTTGTCCTTTCCCGAGTTTTGTCGCACACATCGCTTTTTTCCGTCAACGATTCATGCTGCAGAGGACGCTGGGATCGCTTGGTGGCTCACTTTCTCCAAAATTTTAGACGGAGCTTTCTCTGCGCCATCACACATCACATCACTTTTGGTTCACTCAAACCACTCAACCATTTTCACCTTCCTTCACCGAAAAACTATCATAACTAAGTGCTAAAAACGTTGGAAACTTAATGAAGCGTCAATCGCTATGGTTTAAGAATGTCAGCAACACCAAAACACTAGCCTAATCGCGCACTAGTGAAATATTTTAAGCAGCAATGTTCGAAATTTCAGTTTGCGGTAGAATTGCCCGTTTTCAGGCATTTCGTGATGAAACAAGCGAAAATTTAAAACAGGAAAATGCTAAGTACGTTCACGTATCATATCCGAAAATTACGACTAACCACTTCGAAATTACATATCCGAAAAATCCGATTACGACTAACCACTTCCTAGTAGGTTTTTGGGTTTTTGACCTGCTGTATTCGTACACCAGTGGCGTATCCAGGGGGTGTAGGGTGTGTACGTACACCCCCCTTTGCGGTGGAGGCAGGAAGAAAAAGTCTGTCAAAAATATAAGAAACTAATGAATTATGTACTAAAACTGTCTATTTTGTGCTCAGAATGCCTTCTAAATGCGTTTTTGAAGGCCAAATTTTCAAAATTTTCTCGCCCTGGTCGGGCAGAAGCCCAACCAGGCCATTATAAACTACTAAAACTCGTAATTTCTGTTAATTTTAAGCTCGGAATGCGTTTTAAACGCGTTTTTTGAAGGCTAATTTTGGTAAATTTTCTTACCCTGGTTGCGCAGCGGCCCAACCAGACCAGGCACTTTCAAAATTTTACACCCCCCTTTCCAAAATCCTGGATACGCCACTGTCGTACACATACTTAGTTACTGTATTTAAGTTTACTTTGCCACGATTCCATTGGCGACTAGCATTGCAGGAAACCTATGCAAAAAACAATTTTACCTTTTATAGTCATTTTCGGTGCAGCAGCTTTGGCCTGTTCAAATGTGCAGACGAAATAGTGCCAACTAAAAATAGCAGAGCAGATGTACAGTGCGTACCAACAGCAACGCATACCAGTAATCTTCCATCGTTTCGGAGTTTGGATCGGTTTTGAGCCAGGTCTCCCGTTCGTTAATCAGAAACTCCTTTACATCCACGTCAGAAGGCATCAACAAAATGCGCTGAAAATAGCAGTCGCTGGGAGGTGGCACCACTGGACCTCTGAAAACCGACACTGTTTTGTCGGCTGGAGTAATTTACAGAAATAAACTGTATTGTGCTACTTCGGAAGATTCGGCTCATCAGGAAACCAACGCGCTTCTGTCATAGTATTGGTAATCTGTGGTAGGATATATAATGTTTACTGATTGGCCAGACAAGCCAGAAAAACTATCTTGACGAACAAGTGCAGAGGACTACTCTGAGACAAAACTCTGTTCCAAACTTGACTCCAACCTACGTATGTACATGGACCGACCGTCAGACACAAAAATGCGCTATATACAAAATACACACCAACACCGCACAACAACAAATCAATACCAACTACAGACGCTACAACTATCTTGTTTCTTACGGCCAGCCGCCGGCCTCGGGCGGGCCGTCCTGTCAGAATCGATCAATGAACATCTCGGGGCGCCATCTGGTTTTCGTGAAAGAAGTCAATTACCCATTTATTTCACGAATTCGGTTAAATTTGAATTGAATAACTGCACATTAAAAATGAAAACAATTCATTTCGATCGATGGACGGCTAATGTACAAATTCTTTTCTTTTCTTAAACATTTTTTATAATTATTGAAAGGTTAACACAGAAGTAAGTTGGGGCACAGATACTGAAAGTTTTATACTCGGCCAATTCAGGTGGCTATCCATTTTACAAATTCATATGGTACATGTCTGCAGTTGTTGTGTTCTTGCTTCTGGTCATGAACACACTTGGCAACGGAAATGTACAAATTCTTGATGGAATCGTGGGACTGGGATTAGATTGTCCAAGGTCGAATTAATCAATGAAGCAGCGCAGAGAAAGTAAGCTCATAACCAATCGTAAGTAAAGAATGAGTGATCAATCGTAAGTTGAGGTGGCTTTCCTCGGATCACACCACTCAATCTGTGCACGTGTTTAGCGAGAACCTGGCTAAAAATTGTCGGATGCAATAAACTTGAAGTAACTACTGTACAATGTACGTACAGGGTGTGTCAAAAAAACAACCCAGCAGAGTTTTTGTTGTAGCAACCGCAAATCACAACCGATTTGAATGAATCCTGCTTTAAATGAACGACGAATAAATTCTTGAAAGACTGGTGAAGGCCCTATTAAGTTACGATGCTTAGTTCCTGAGATATTTTCCTTCAAACTCAAAACAGAGATTTTGGCAGTGAACAAGAGCGATTCCGTTGCACTTCGCAACAAAACGGATTCCTACTGCTGCTGAGGGGCAACAAGACTTTTACAAATGAAGTAGCCAAGCATGTGTGGCACCAGAAAAACCTCGTTACGTTAGCCCTGAGCAGTAGGAATCGGTTTTATTATGAAGTGCAACAGAATAATAAAAATCGCTCTTGTTCATTGCCAAAATCTGTTTTGACTTTGAGTGCAAATACCTCAGGAACTAAGCATCGTATCTTAATAAAAGCTTCACCAATCTTTCAAGAATTAATTTATCTTTCATATAAAATAGGACTCACTGAACTCGGTTGAGATTTGCGGCTGCTACAGTAAAAAATCTGCTGGGTTGTTTTAATCTCTGTTGTTCACTGCCAAAATCTCTGTTTTGAATTTTAAAGCAATTATCTCAGGAACTAAGCAACGCATCTTAATAAAAGCTACACCCATCGTTCAAGAATTTATTTATCTTTCATTTAAAGCAGGATTCATTCAAATCAGTTGAGATTTGCGGTTGCTACAGCAAAAAATCTGCTGGGTTGTTTTTTTTTGACGCACCCTGTACTCAGCACAATAGGGCTCCTACTCAAAAAGCACTCGAACTGTTTGTGAGTTCGGAAGCGACTGCAGACATTATACCGGCACGGCGAATACGGTTCATTCTGATCCAAGCAAGTCATGCAGATGATGGGACACTTGTCTTGTAGGTAGGAGTGTTTGAGGCTTGTCGACTTAAAATTTGGGGTATGTATATCTGTTAAAAAGCGTTTCAATCCTTGACACAGTTCTTCTTTCGGCATTGGTCCTTTAGTCAAACGTGACGTGACGAGGAGATACATTAGCTGTGAGGGCTGCGTGGCGTGGTGGGCAGTGGATCCGATATTTTCTTGTCTTGGCGCTCGTTTCTCATTTTCGAATTGGTAATATGTGATTGGAGCTCCAGGCCCTCCTGTGCAGTGTAGAATGTACGGAAACATTGGGCAGGTACCTCTCCAAGGGATCGTAGTTTATGTCTGCAAATCTTGACAGACACATAGACAGACAACTCGTTTTCTTCATTCCTTTGCTTAATGAAGCTCTCAGTCACTAAAGTAGGTGTTTTTTGTAGTTTACAAATTACATCCGATCCGATCCGATCTGGCGGGGGGCCGTACGAAGTACAGCCCTACGATCAGACCTGCACGGTCCATTTCGTTACCCCTGATATCGTCATCTCGGACGTTTGCCCTTCTTTCACTGCCAAGCCACTCAAGCCATGCTGTTGGGCGCCAGGTACTAAGAGAGTGCCTGGCGTGGTGACGTCATGGTGCCGACAGCTCCCAACGGCCGCCCGGCCAAGTGGCCAAACCGGTATTGGCCTTATTGCTGGTTTCTCAGACGGCTCCTGACGTCGTTGATCTTCCCTCCAACGCGGCATGCTTTTTGGAGCGGCTTTCGGTGCAACGGCAGATCCAGTTGGTTCCCATTTTACCTACTCGCTGTAACCAGTTTTCGGTGGCCTGGGTGGAGCTTTATGCCGACGACCAACTCTTTGCGGCAAGAAACTTGCCCCGCCGAGTGGATAAGCGCACGACGTCGCGCACAGTGGCCATGTGGCCTAAACCACTACACCAACTGTGCCGGCTTACAAATTACATTTCATCTTACCAAATATTTTTGTCTAAAATTATAAAATTAAAGGTTCGTCGTTTTATCTCTTAGGTAAACGCATTTTAGGTATGTTATCAATAGGAAAAGATTGCGGCAGCAAGTAGTGTGGGTTTGTATATTCAAGTATACATATACAAATTTGTATATATATACAAATGTTTTGGATATACATATACATATACATATACAAACGGACTGTTGATGAAATATTCAATATAGCCGCGTCGGTGGCTCAGTGGGTAGCTCGCTGCCTCTGAGTCACGGCGGCCGCTGCATCCCTAGCGGTTGTAGTGGTTCATCCTCTCGGTGTGGCAAGTTTCTTGCTGCAAAGAGTTGGTCGTCGGCACAACGCTCCACCCAGGCCACCGAAAGCTGGTTACAGCGAGTAGGTAAAATGGGAACCAACTGGATCTGCCATTGCACCAAAGCCGCTCCTACAGCATGCCACATTGGAGAAAAGATCAACGACGTCAGGTGCCGTCTGAGAAACCAGCAATAAGGCCAATACCGGTTTGGCCTCTTCGCCGGGCGGCCGTTGGGAGCTGTCGGCACCATGACGTCACCACGCCAGGCACTCTCTTAGTACCTGGCGCCCAACAGCATGGCTAGAGTGGCTTGGCACTGAAAGGAGGGCAAACGTCCGAGATGACGAATACGGGGGTTGCGCAATGGACCGCAGAGGTCTGAGCGTAGGGCCGTAAGGCCCCCCCACACATCGGATCGGATCGGATCGGAATATTCAATATACATATACAAACAGACTTGATATACAAACGTTTTGTATATTTTCATTTGTATATTTTTGCAGTAAGTAGTTTAGCACATTTTGGCCACTTTCGTACCGTAATTGAGATATTTTTACAGTTTCTTCGGGTGTTTTTGTATTTTGAGCCTATGTCTTCAACTTTTCCAGAAGAATTTCTTAAATTTGCGGTTTAGCCTCGTCTGCATTAAGACCAAATATTATTCATCTTCGTTTTAGAAGTATTTCGCAATGAGTTTTGCTGTTTGAAACGAAAAAAATGGAACAGTAGGCACGCTCAACGACGAAATTGATAATCGAATCCCGCACGTTTCCCTTTTCGTTTCATCCCAGTTTTAAACGTGTTATTATTTTTTCAGATAAACCTGTTCATCCATTCTACCTATGATGCGTAATAACGATTTCAGGGGCTATTTCTGCTTAAAACTATACCTACTGTATGTACGAGTCTAGTAGGCCTGAATCGAAGACTAAAGTCAGAACCTAAGCCTTAACATACCTGTTAACCTAAAACTAAGGGGTGTACCTAAAGCGTAAGTTTGATTTTGTTGCTAGCATTTGTATTACTTAAAGATTTTCGACCACCGGTGACTTACCCACACCGCACAAAAAATTTCTTGATATTACAGATCCTAAAAAGCCTGAGTTTTAGCAACAACATAAATTTTAGCTGGTAAAAATCTTAGACTGAGGGCAGTATCACTTAATAGAGTTCGCACCGGTTGGGAGAACTGCCTGAAATCGGAATACATTCATGCAATTTGAGAATATTTCATGTTGGCTAGCCCTACAACGCCCTACCATATGACAATGACACCCGTCATGGTACCCCTAACCCACCTGGTTTGTCGAAATCATGCTTTCCAGAAGAAAATTTATAATATTCTTAATATACAAATATACAAAAAATATGCAATATTGAAATTTTGTTTGTATATGTATATATACATATACATATACAAACTAATGTGCATTTGTATATATACATATACATATACATATACAAACGAAGTAGGCATATATGTGCCCACGTTAGCAGCAAGCATACAGTAAGAGTCCTTGCCGAAAAATGTCAGGCAGGCTTGCCTTATAAGGGGGTGGGCGGTGAAAATTTTTGACCCTCCATTTTGTATTGGCTGATTTTAACTGCTCTATTATATAATTGCCTCGACCGGAAGGGTTTCGCTCTAGGCTCTCCCAAACCCGAGCAATGGCTTAAAGAAGGTTGCTGCACCCAATCTGCTCTTTCAACTGCTGTAAAATTTGACGTTAAAATTGGTCACAGTTGTGCTGATTTTCCGCTCCTGTCTCTCACTACAATTTTTTTTCGCTCACACATCATTATGCTGAATCAGTCGAAAGAAGTGCTCATTTGGCAACGAGCTCAAGAGCTCATATTTTCCGCATAGGTTGATCTATAAAGATGTATCAGAACCCGAGTTGCAAACTTAACGGATACATGATACGGCAGTTCAAATTGTCACTAGATATGAGATGATCAGTGATGAGGGAGGTTCAAACTGTAGAAAGTTAGGTAGTTGAGTAGTCGAAAAACAATTGAAATTAAACATACATTCCTGCTTTACTACTAGTCGCACTTGTACCATATCGTGTTGTATACCAACTCTATACATGTAACAAAGGGTCCAGGGATCTGCCCTGCCCCCACTCGACTTAGGCCAGACCCCCCAGAGACGATTTTCTGGCAAATAATTTTTTCAGCTATTTTTCAGATTTTCATACGATAACACTTACTGTAAAACAACACTTTTTAGCTGTACTTGAGCCTAAATTGCGATTTTTGAGCGAGTTTTAGTACGCAAGCAAGCCCCTTCCCTTCAATTTGGGCTCAGACGCTCCGCCCTGACCGACGCCAGAGACCCCGCCCCTCTCCTTCGGCGAATTACTTTTTTTCATGCATCACTTCACAGACCGCATTGGAAATTTAAGAGTCATTTTTTATAAAACCGGGGCAGGCGGCGGAACATGGAATTTTCTGACCTATACTTTTTATGTGATGAATCAATAAGTCTTTAGTAGAAAACACCACCACTGCGGTATTTTTGCTCTGCGATACCGCTTGCGGTATTTATGGCCAAAAACGTGATTTTGGACATTTTCGACTGGTTCTCCAGTGCGCAATTGCCGATCGCGGGCATATCTTCAGCATAAATTAGTCTTACTATGACCACTGCACCCACAAAGTTTGCGGCTGATCGATTCAGGCCAGCGTGAATACCGTTGATTTTAGGGGTTATTTTAAAAAGTGAAAAATAATTTTTTGACGACCCTCGCAGATTTTGGCCATACTTTCAGGGTAGATAGAACACGTTGTCCTCTACACGTTGGTGTTTTCACTTTTTTTGGCATCGGCCCCGTTTTCGAGTTATTCATGTTTTAATTTTCGAAAAAAAATTTGCGGTATCTTTTAGAATCATTCACAATTCCGGTGTCCATGAAGCTAGAGCGACCCGCAGTAGAGCGTTGGACGTAGAATGTGATGGGCTATCCAACCATGTACGCAAAATCGATCTACGGCCACTCATAACAGAGTGGCATCAAGTCAAAGTTTCGATCGAAAATTACCCAATTTCTAGTTTACAGTCTTGAAATAGACAGCCTGTGTTTCGGCACTTCTGAAAGTAATCTACTATCAATAAACAGTGTTTCTGGTATTTTGACCTGCTAATTTCAGAAATGACCTAAGTTTTACTTTATACCCTTCCAATTTCAAGATGTAAGTTTACCATAGTGTAATAAGTAGATAGTGTTATATCTCAAAATCTCGAAGGTCATTTCTGAAATCAGCAGGCCAAAATAGACTAGGAACACTATTAATTGATGGTAGATAGATTCCCTTTGGAAGTATTGAAACATCGCCTATCTATTTTAAGATTATGGCTCTCAAAAGTGTATATGTTGATGAATTTTCAGAGGTCCATAACTACCGACTGAGTTGTCCTAGCGCCAAAAGAAGATCATATTCAGAATCAGTGAAGAAAACTGCACCTAATAGGAAGCACTTGATGCTTCGGCTTCATAAATCACTGACGATGTGAATGCCAGGGCACCAGGAGAAAATAAGTCGCTCAGGACTGGTCATATTGTAAAACCACTGTAATTTTTATTAGTGTTGAAAACTGCATTAGGTGATGCAGATTTCACGGCTATGTATCCTGCATATGATTGATTTGAGTCACCTTCCAGACCGGGATGATATAACAAGTGCAGTCATTTTCTTCGCAAATATTTTTAAATGCCCATATCGTCAGAACAAGGCACTATACAGTAGAGCAAAAATATGGTCATTTTCGGAATCGCAAGAATCTCAGCTATCATTTGACGGCCGAATCTACGCCATTTGACTAATTAGTTCGGCAGCAGGTGTCAAAATCTGAAGAAAACCAGGTCGGAGCTTGCGTCATTTTGGATCGAAACTTTGACTTGATGCCACTCTGGTATAAGTGGTCGTAGATCGATTGCGCGTATATGGTTGGATATCCCATCACATTCTATGTCCAACGCTCTACTGCGGGTCGCTCTAGCTTCATGGACACCGGAATTGTGAATGATTCTGAAAGATACCGCAAAATTTTTTCGGAAAATTAAAACATGAATAACTCAAAAACGGGTCCGATGCAAAAAAAAGTGAAAACACCAACGTGTAGAGGACCACGTGTTCTATCTACCCTAAAAGTATGGCCAAAATCTGCGAGGGACGTCAAAAAATTATTTTTCACTTTACAAAATAACCCCAAAAATCAACGGTATTCACGCTGGCCTGAATCGATCAGCGCCAAACTTTGTGGGTGCAGTGGTCATAGTAAGACTAATTTATGCTGAAGATATGACTGCGATCGGCAATTGCGCACTGGAGAACCAGTTGAAAATGTCTAAAATCACGTTTTTGGCCATAAATACCCCAAGCGGTATCGCAGAGCAAAAATATCACAGTGGTGGTGTTTTCTACTAAAGACCTATTGATTCATCACATGAATAGTATAGGTCAGAAAATTTCATGTTCCGCCCTTATAAGGGGACCTGCCCCGTTCTTAAAAAATATGGCTCTTAAATTAAACTTCAAAATTATAGAAAATCTGGACTTGAGCTAATTAACAGCTTCAATTTCAGATTGAAATAGGAGAATTGGAGGCATCTACGTACTGGTGCCTACACGAGTTGCAAGCATAAACTACGGTTGCTGCCTGTAGTCCAACGAAATCCGTGAACCGTTTTCTTCGTACCAAATCCATGGGGATTGTCCGGGGATGCGTATCCATATTTCCGTTTTTTTATTTTTCCTCCTCCTCTCGTCCTCACCTCGGCGCTCGCTCGCCTCCGAATCTGTTTCTGGTTTTGTTTTTGTTCTGCTATCTCTTAATCTTCCTGACAACCGAATATCGGTACCTATGAAATGGATGAATTCGAAGTCGAAAAGGTGATAGATTTTCGACTAAAAGAAGATGTAAGTGATTTTTATTGTAGAGGATGGGCGTTTGCGCTTCCCCAGCTGAGTCTGAGTGGTGGTAGCCACCACCAAACCCCCTAACCACAGAACGTTTTTTCTGTACGTTAATGATATCCCAGACATAGCTACTACTACTGTATCTTGCAAGATGTATGCGGACGATGTTAAACTGTACTGTAGCTCCGAAGACTCTGCGTTGATGCAGCATGCGCTCGATCGTATTTTTGCATGGGCAAACACTTGGCAAATGTCTCTTTCTATTCCGAAATGTGTTGTGCTGCATATGTGTGCTAAGAATCCAAAAAATGCTTACTTTTTAAGTGGAATTCAACTGGCAACTGATGCTAAGTGCCGTGATCTTGGTATTACGGTAACTTCTGACATTAAGTTTTCTACCTACTGTCGTGAACAGACAGCTAAAGCCTTTCGTGTTGCAAATATGATTTTTCGCTGTTTTGTCACCACGTGTAAACGAGCTTTAGTGTGTGCATACAAGTCATACGTTCGTCCTTTGTTGGAATACTGTACACCAGTCTGGTCTCCTTACTCGTTACAAGATGTACGTCTGGTCGAACGCGTTCAGCGCTATTTTACTCGTCGACTACTTGCTAGATGCGGCCTCCCTCCCCGTCCTTATCTTGAGCGGCTAAAATTTTTTGAGCTTGAACCCCTGCAGGTCCGGCGGTTTAGATTTGATTTGAAGATGTGTTATAATATTGTGCACAATTTGGTTGATCTGGATTTTAACGATTTCTTCACGTATGCTCCAGTTAATCATTTGCGTGGTCACCAATTCAAACTTTATTGCCGGTATAATAGAACTGATTTTTCTAAATACTGTTTTTGTAATCGTGTAGTTTCTCTGTGGAATAATTTGGATCCCGTTGTTTTCTCTGCTAGGAATGTTGCAAGTTTTAGTGCCAATATTACTACTGACTTTCTAATGAGCTTTTGTACTTTTCTGTGATTCTTACGATGACTAGGGTGCCGTTAGTGCACTGCCTGGTGCCTTCTCTCACTCTTTTGCGTGTGTTTTATTTTATTCTTGTATTCGATTGTATGCATTTTTGATGGTGTCTTTGTTGTATTGACATGCCCGGCGGGACGCCGAAAGAGTCGAAATAAAATAGAAGCCGAGAATATACAGAGAATGCAAGGAAATCTGATTTGTAAGGGTAAAGTAGCCTCTTCTTCACAGCATAGAAAGAAAAAGTTCAGTATGAAATATACAGGGTGGGCCATTTATCTATTTCCGGTTCCATATAACCATAACTTTTTTCCAGTCAGATCGATTTTATTAAAATTTTACATACAAATGTCTTAACACTTAACACATTTTTACAGTTAAAATTTAAAATTAATCCTTCACTCTGGTCGCTAGTTATGCGTCTCCACGTGGCCGCCACTTTTTATGATCACTTTCTCCAGCCTCAGTCGGTACTCCAGCATAGTCTTCTGCCGCATCTCGACCGTAATCTCTTCAAAGGCCATCCTGATGCGCTCTTTCAGTTCTGGAATGTCAGCCGGTCGCGTGGCATAGACTTTTGACTTGATAAAGCCCCATAAGAAAAAGTCGCAGGGCGTTAAGTCCGGGCTGCGTGGTGGCCAGGGCATGTTGGGGGATCCGCGGCCCATCCAGCGGTTTGGGAACCACTCGTTGAGCCATGCACGCACCGCCAGGCCCCAGTGGGAGGCGCCCCATCCTGCATAAAAAGCAGCTCCTCTTCCATTCCACTTTCAACCACCGCTGGCCAAAACTGGCCAACAAAATTCACAGTGCAATAACGAACTTAAAATTTTAACAGTAAAAACTTGAAGTATCAGGGTGTATCTATACAAAATTTTAGCAAAATCGGTCTGTGTAGGAAAAAGTTATGTCCTAATGAAACTGGGAATAGATAAATGGCCCACCCTGTATAATATATCTATGATGCACTCCTTTGTTCGCGATGTGCCAGTGGCGTGCATATAATTTCAGAACGGCATCGAGTATTGGATTAAATGGAAGGGCTACCCTAGCACAGAAAACACATGGGAGCCTGCCAGCAACCTGTCCTGCGATGATCTGCTCAAAAGATTTTGGTCGTCGAGGTCGCACCCTGATCGTTTGCTGATGGAACATCCAGCGCTGCAAAAGTTCAACCGAGAATATTGGCGAAGAAACGATTTTGAGCTTTGTGGCGCTGGTTTCAGCCACCCCACCACCGTAAGCTTTCTTAGTTGTCAACAACAGGCTTGGGCTATCGCATCGTGCGTACAAGCGGCCAGAGTAGTGACGTATAAGTCATACACTAGGGGGTTTGGGGGTTACCCGCTAGCTGAAAAGGCCAACCCCCTCACCCCCCCGAAACAGTCTAAGGCCCCCCCCCCCCGACCCAAAAATACAAGTACTTCTAGTGGCTCAAGTACTAACAAACTGGCTCAGAAGTCACTAATTTTTAGCCTAAAATTTGCTTGAAAACCTATTGGGAACCGAAATTGGCGTTTCCACTG
>JASANB010002994.1:0-15766 GCA_030248155.1 Sabatieria punctata | reverse complement strand
ATCTGCACAACATTGATCGGTAATCCTAATTTGCGCGATGGAAAAAAATCAACTTTTCTTGTAGATGAATTTGAAGGAGATTTGAGCAATGCGTTCGATTGCTGTTACCGTGAGGTTTCTAAATAAGTATTTATATTGTTTGTAGGTCGAACGGTTCCAAAGATATGGACTTGTAAAGTTACCCTAAGTATGTATTAGCGGTCGGGGGCGGATCAGTCCAGTAGTTTTTAGTCGTCCATGGCCCAAACGAACGACGCGTGCCATGGACGACTAAAAACTACTGGACTGATCGCGCTCCCGACCGCTAATACATACTTAGGGTAACTTTACAAGTCCATATCTTTGGAACCGTTCAACCTACAAACAATATAAATGCATCTTTAGAATCCTCACGGTATCAGCAATCGAACGCATTGCTCAAATCGGTTTCAAACCCACTACAAGAAAAGTTGATTTTTTTCCGTCGCGCAAATTAGGATTACCAGTCAATGTTGCGCAGATTAGGTTAAACGACAGTACAGAGCTCGGCCCCCTCTACAACTTTGGTCATATGGCTCAACGCGCTCCGACGCATGCATAAGGAGTTATTTGCAAAAAACTCTGAATTCATTTAACTTTGAAACGGAGTCAGTAATCTTGTTATGTGCGCTAACTCATAGCTAATTCCAGAAAATATAAGAAAGAGAATCATTTATTTTTGCGTACAGTGCAGTTACGTGCGCGCGTATGTAGTTGTCTGTTTGTTTACTTTAGCCGCCTACCTGCAACGGCGGTGTGTATCGATTTTTTTGGCCACGCCTGTATGCTTGTCTGTTGTCTGGCACTGGCAGTGTGTGCTGGTGAGGTGCTCGCGGCGTGGCTTGCGGCCGCGAGTTTCTTGCTTGTCGGTCGGCCGGCCGGTTTGTTGCTGTTTGGTTTAGTGTGCACCCATAGGTATTATTCAAGACTGAATTATTAAAGATTTTCTGCTACGCCGTCATCGTGATGCTTCTTGCTTCACATGTTTTCTGCGCATTAACTGTTCTTGCCGGAAATTGTGTTGGGCCACCCATTAACCTTAATTGTTCTGCTCTTTTTGCCTACCTACCTCAGTTTTCTTTCTTCTATTTAGTGAATGAGATAAGGGTAGAAAAGTGGCATGAGATTTGGCCTGCCCCCGGTTTTTCTTGTCTTCCTTTTCGATTCATTTATCGGTACTAGCAAGAATATATTCTTGGTACTAGCATACATGGGCCGCGTAGGGTAAGGGTGGGGCTTACCCCCTCCCCTTGCCAGCCAACCCAACACCACCCCCTCGGTCGGCCATACCCCCTCTCCGACCCCCCTCCTGGAGGGAGATAATTTTCGCTTATTTAAGGCAAAATAGGCGTTTGTTTGGACTTTTTTCCGGGCCCCCGCCTCTCCCCGAGATCTCCAGACCAGACACCCCTCCGGATTTTTCCGACCCATGTATGGATACTAGATACAAAGTAGGTAACCTATCTCATTGACTTCTTTTATCTTTTTACACGACTCTCCACCCATTGCAGATACATAGGCCAAAACTGGCTTTTTTCTCATTGTATCGGCTTGCTAATTGCTTTATTCATTTCTTAAGTGAATTTCGTTTCTCTTTTTCTCTTCGACTGATGATTGATTCTGGTTTATGGTTTATGACATTCGCGCTTAGCGGGTTCGTTTTTTCTGTGATATGTACGTAGATCTATTGTTTTTAGCGTTTCAGAGTGCAATGCCGTTCACGTGCTCTGTGCCCGGCTGCAGAACTGGCTACAAACACGAACCATGGGCAGGCGTTGTGTTTCGTGCAAGGAGCTTCTTCTCGACCCAGATCAAAGGGAATCTGAGGTGCCTCCCCTTGAAATTGAAGGAGACTCAGAAAACATCAGCTTGTTTCTGAGTGAAATTAATTTATTTGTCCCGAGTGCTGCGTCTGAAAGCCTGGTTCGTCTTTTCTTGCATTCAAAACGACCCTACTCTCAAGGACAAGTTCCTGCACTGCGATTTTCACCGGCCAATATTTGTTGAAACCGTCTTGTTGCTGTTAGAAGAGGATTCCCAGCTGCTGGACGTTCTGGTTTCTGAGCTTTCCTGTCTGCTGGGTCACTCGTTTGCCCGAGTTCTCGTCACCAAATTTTTCAACTTCATGTGTAAAAACCTCGTCAAGAAGCTCACTGCTTCTGGTGTTAAGCGCAGTGCGCAAGCCAAAATAACAAAGTTTGGACGTAGTCGGTAACTGTATGTAATGCTACTTTCATTCTCCTGTGCTTTTGGTCCAGTGTTCATAATATCTTGTCTGATATTCTTTTTTCCGGTCGCTTCTCTGCTGTTAATGCATGTTTCCCATGTATTTAATATATTCAGAGTTTTTTGCAAATAACTCCTTATGGATGCGTCGGAGCGCTTTGGGCCATAGACCAAAGTTGTAGAGGGGGCCGAGCTCTGTACTGTGGTGCAACCTAATCTGCGCAACATTGATCGGTAATCCTAATTTGCGCGATGGAAAAAAATCAACTTTTCTTTTAGTGGGTTTGAAAGCGATTTGAGCACTGCGCTTGATTGCTGATACCGTGAGGATTCTAAAGATGTATTTATATTGTTTGTAGGTCGAACGGTTCCAAAGATATGGACTTGTAAAGTTACCCTAAGTATGTATTAGCGGTCGGGAGCGCGATCAGTCCAGTCGTTTTTAGTCGTCCATGCGCGTGCGCGCGCGTTTTTTGGTTCTCGAGCGAGTCTGTCTGTTGTTATCCATCCCCATCTGCCTGAATTGAAAAATTGCGCGTGGATTTTGTCCAAATTAACGAAATCCGGATTAACGAATCACTTTGCCACACAAAGTTCGAAGTTGGGTGGGACCCCAAATCTTCTGTCCGGATTCACGAGTCATATAACAATGAGGGAAAATTGGGACCTGGCCTAATCTTGTCCGGAAGGCGAATATCCGAACTAGCGAGGTCCGGATTAACGAGACATGACTGTACTTGATATATAAGAGAAATCGGGTTTTTTGGAAGCTCTTTTTGTCATTTTTTGCTTGTTTTTAGCTCTAAAACGCTATTTGGCAGCTTAAAAAAGCGATTTTTAGCGTTCTTACACTGAGACTGAAACAAAACGTGCTAAACGCATTTCCAGACGTTTTGGAGGTTTTTGAAATTTGGGACCCCCTCTGGGCGAACCCCCCCTCGACCCCCCACCTGAGGAAAACTCCCTCCCCCAGGTCGCCCCCGGAGCTGTTCCATGTATGGGTGTAGGGTGTGTGTATACCCCCTTTGCAGTGGAGGTAGCGAGGAAAAATTAGACAAAAATATGAGAAATGAATTGGCAAAACCTAAAAAGTACCGTCAGTACCGTCGTACCGTCGTACCGTCGGCCTCATCGGGCCGCGCTCTGGTGTTCTCCACGCCCGCTTTTAAACACCGGCTGCCGACATACGCGGCTGTTTTCCCCCACCGGTCCGATTGAGGTCGACGGTACTACGGTGTTGGCCATGGGCGGAACCTGAATGCATCATGTGACACACACAGGCCCTTCGGCCTCCGACAGACAATTCACTTGTTGAGTAGCGCTCCTCGCTAGACGTCGGCGCGCTGCTCGTCGTTTGTTGTTGGTACTTTGTATTGTATGTAGCGCGTGCAAATGTCTGGTTCGGAGCTATCCCGTAATTCGAGCTTGGTTGAAGAGGTTTCACCATCCAATTTGCTGAGAAGTTACTTAGGGTGGGGATAGACCCCAGGTCTCCCACACATACGGTTTGTTCTGAAGCAGCTTTCTACTACGCACGTAAATAATACTTGGATTTTCGGGGCGGAGGTTCCGTTCCATAACTTCTACAGTGGGGGTTGGCATTTCTAACTAAGGGGGTACCCCATGTACAT
This sequence comes from Sabatieria punctata, assembly GCA_030248155.1. Lineage (NCBI taxonomy): Eukaryota > Metazoa > Nematoda > Chromadorea > Araeolaimida > Comesomatidae > Sabatieria > Sabatieria punctata. The sequence goes on along the minus strand of JASANB010002994.1, from coordinate 11,891 downwards.
GTACGCACCCACCCTGGTGCACCCCTGTGTGTATGTGCTGTCAGAAACAGAGAATTCAGAGAATTGGAAAAATTATTAAAAACAAGATGGTTTAATTTTTTAAGCACGAAAAGAGGGCGGTATGGTCGTGCTGTTGCCGGGAATACAACCGTTCAGAGCGTTCTGTTGCCGCCAGTTGCTAAAGCGGCAGACTATGACGGCGCATACGGTCATGGCGGTACCTCAGCTGGCGGTGGTGATGGTGCTGACGATGGCTGTCCCGCAACCCCATATCGGAGGGATGGTCTGCTGATTCCAAGCCAGTCGCAGGTCGAAAAGTTCCGTAATCCCAATAGAGCCAATAGAGCCCCTGCGTTCACTCAGCCATACCAAAACGAAAAACCGCTTGAACTGAAGTTTCTTCGCGACGCGCGGGCAGCTGGCTCGAAGTGCCGAATGTGTACGAAGTGCAAGGTAAGGATTGGCAGGGAAGGGATGTTGGGTCGGTTTTTTCTTTTCCTTTCCTTTTCTTTTTCCGCAAAAAACCGTTTTATTCCTAGGAGCTCGGAAAAAGCTCAAGCAAGTTTTTAACGGAAATAGGCACAATAACTAGTTAAATTCGCTGCAAATGCTTTGAATGTACGTTAATAGAAGCCTTACAAGCATTTTCTGGGATAACTTAGCTGTTTTTAGCAAAAAATACCGGTACCATTTTCAGGCAACTTTTATTATTGTATTTTTGTTGTTTTAAAATCAAATTACTACTCTAAAAGATGAAATTAGTGTATTTTGTAATAAAACTCACGCTATTTCGATGAATTCTGCAATAAAAAGGGAATGTTAAAAATTTTTCTGTCATCTCGGAAAATAACTTTTGGAAAAATAACCGAAAAATACTGAAAAAAACCGGCTTGGGGTTTTTCCCGGCAAACAAACAGCCCTAATGCAGGGTTTGGTGGGAAATTTCGGTTAATATGTACAATACCATTGATCGATTTTCGGCACTTCTGCTGGTGGACATGCTGAATCCACCGGAAGATAATGTGTTTGTGCATGAAGAGCGCCACTGGATTCCTCCGCGAGCATGTTACTCGGGCCCGAACCGCTGTCATAATCTAATTATCCACGCACGTTACGAATGTCTGATCGAACGGTAAGGTGTCGGACACCCTGTAAAAAACATAAGATTATGTTTACATTCTTAGATACCCGTACGTTCGTTTGGATCAGATCCAAGTGCAACATGATGTGTATGCTCGTCTGACAGAAGAACACAAACGGCACCTGAAGGTGCAATTCGGATTTGTCTTCTAGATGTACAGTTTTTATGTGTCTTGTTAGTATGCTGTAGTACATAACCGTAGCTATCCGATAAAGATGTGCATTGTACCAAATGGTAAGTAGACGTTTAAAACATTATTCTTGGTCTGTTCCCAGAAAATAGTGGGCCGCAAGTGAAGCAGCCGAGGCGGCGCCCAGTGAACAGCGCTGTACATCCAATGATGCCGATACCACTTGATGGTGCTGACGGGCGGACAGTCTAGCTTATATCATTCCTTATCGTAGGGGCGGTCAATTGATTCTTCCTCAGTTACAGATCCATTCGCCAACTAAGACCAGAGTTCCTTCCTTTTGCTGTGCAGTATCTGGGATTGTAAAAGTGAGAGGTGGCAACGTTTTGAAGAGGCCTGGTTGACTGCTCAACCAGGGCGAGAATTTTGTAAACTAAAAATTAATAATTTTAGCCTTCAAAAACGCGCTTAAAATGCGTCTGGAGCATAAAATTGACAGTTTGAACAAATAATTTAGGTTTCTCATATTTCTGACTGGACCGGAATTTAGGACTTCTTTCTCCGTCCGCCACCCTGCACACCCTGGGTACGCTACTGGGCATACATGTAACAGGTCATCCGCCGATGGGGGGAGGGGGGGTTGGGAGGTCTGGTGCCGGCCGGGGGGGGGGGGGTCTGAGCCAAAATTTTGAGGGAGGGGGGTGGGCACTAAAAAACGCTCAAAAATCGAAAAAAATTGCCAAAAATCGCTAATTTGGGCTGAAATACAGCTAAAAACTGCTGTTTTGCAGGCGATTTTGGCAATTTTTGAGTGTGAAATTGTAAAAAATTGCAAAAATTTGCTCGAAAATTTACTCGGGGGGGCATCCGGGGGGGGGGGGTCTGGCCTAAGTCGGGTGGGGGGCAGACCCCCCCGACCCCCCCGGTTACATGTATGCTACTGGGTCTGCCTGCACCGTCTACGTCTAGCACGGTCGACCTCAAAAGGACCGGTGGGGGAAAACAGCCGCGTATGTCGGCAGCCGGTGTTTAAAAGCGGGCGAGGAGAATACCAGAGCGCGGTCCGATGAGGCCGACGGTACGACGGTACTGACGGTACTTTTTAGGTTTTGCCAATGAATTAACATGCATTTTGCGAGAAAGTCAGCTTTGGTTGCGAAGAGACAGGGCAAGCAGGGTCATCTCACGGATCTGGGTGATATTAATATCTGTTAAAATAGAGCACAGTCGAAGACCAACGGTGCATGCCCGGCCACCAGCAACCCCCTGGAACCGGAGCTACACCCCCTCAAAGTTGGGTCGCCAGCAATTTTCGGGCTCATTTTCACATGTCTGACAGTCTCCATTCAAATACTGTCGGTCACAACTTTGAACGCAAATTTCTCCCGATCCAGAGCGAGTCTAGCTAAACTGAATGCATTTTCGAACTCAGCACATAATATAACTGCATATAACAGTATGCTAACCACTAAGCTTTGCAGAAAAAAATTTTTTTCGAACACCTTTGAGTGGCCAAAATACCCCCCCCCTCCCCCCAAACAGCACACTTTAGTGCGCTCAATTTGTTTGGCCAACCCATACCTAACTTTTGTTAAAACATTAGCTTGGCAGGGCCTTTGCACAAAAAGTTATAAACATTTTTCGAAAAAAACGGAGCGACATTTTGCCGAAATTTCGCAGTTTTCGGCGAATATTTCGCTAACCAGCTATGATCTGGAAACGGGAGTACCAGAATCTGAAAGGCCATTGAAACAGCTACAAAACCATATGCGAGTTGGGATCCTAGCTTAAGAAACGAATGAACGGTGATCGTTTGAATGGAGACTGTCAGAGCTATTAACCCTCCGGAAAAAACCGGACCCCTATAGGGGTCACGAACCAATACCCGAACATTGAAAAACAAGCAAAATGAACCAGTTCGGAAAATATGCCCAAAACCAAATTGGAGTAGTGTAACGAACATTTGACAATGTCTGCAATTATATGCCCGTTTTAATAGGTTCGATAATTAGGTCATCTGAACCTTTTACGTCAAGGGTTCGCGATTTTGAGAACCTAAACACATGTTACTCTGCAATCAGAACATATGCTGAAAAAGTTCATGTTATTTACGAGCTTTCAATTGGAACATATAAGCGTTCATATTTGTGTCGAACATTCATAGGCTCGAGGTTTTGTTCTTGAATAAAGGTTCGCCCATTTTGCCGAACTGCGAATCTTTTTTACCCGGCATATGCCCGGATTTGAGTGGTCATTTCCGGAGGGATAAAATGAGCCTGAAAATTGCTGGCGACCCAACTTTGAGGGGGTGTAGCTCCGGTTCCAGGGGGTTGCTGGTGGCCGGGCATGCACCGTTGGTCTTCGACTGTGCTCTGTTTTAACAGATATTAATATCAGCCAGATCCGTGAGATGACCCTGCTTGCCCCCTCAAAGCTGACTTTCTCGCAAAATGCATCTTAATTATGTACTATACTGTCTATTTTATGCTCAGAATACATGTTAATGCGTTTTCGAAGGCTAAATTTTCAAAAATTTCTCGCCCTGGTCGGGCAGGAGCCCAACCAGGCCACTTTCAACTAATCTTGTAATTTCTGTCAATTTTAAGCTCAGAATGCTTTTTAAACACGTTTTTGATGGCTAATTTTGCGAATTTTTTTCGCCCTTGTTGGGCAGCGGCGCAACCAGGCAACTTCAACAAAATTTCCCCCCCTTTCCTTTGCAAAATCCTAGGTACGGCACTGCTTCATTCCTCTTCCTTCCGCGTTGAGTGGCATCATCTGTGTGGAGATGCTGCACCATCCAGCACTGGAAGCCTCATTTGTGGCAACTTACGTTGAGAATTACTTGGACCATTTGGAAAATGTGCCAAACGCAGTGCAGCCATTTCTTTCCGAGATCAAAATGCTGGACTCTGAATGTTTCGGTATGCAAAACGTTCTGCCAACATTTAGGAGTTAGCATTGCAAAAGACTCCACCTGATCTATCTTTTAAAAAAGCTTTTTTTGAAGACTAAAGATTTTTTTGAAAAATCAATATGCAAATTAAGGCAAAAAGTGGGAAAATTCACGTACATACATGCAATTTTTTGTAAATTCTTTCGAAGCAGCCAACCATACATGTACTAGGGGGGTTTGGGGGGGTTACCCCCCTGCCCCAAAGGCCAACCCCCCCTCACCCCCCCCCCCCCCCCCGAGACAGGTTAAGGGACCCCTCCCCCCGACCAAAAAATACAAGTACTATATAGTAGTGGCTCCAGTATTAGCAAACTGGGTCAGAAATCACTAATTTTTAGCCTAAAATTCACTTGAAAAGCCTTTGGAAACCGAATTTCGCGTTTCCACTGCTGATATGTAAGAAAAATCGGTGTTTTTGGAAGCTCTTTTTGTCATTTTTTGCTTGTTTTTAGCTTTAAAACGCTATTTGGCAGCTTAAAATAGCGATTTTTAGCGTCCTTACTGAAAAAAACGTGCTAAAAACGCATTTCTAGGCGTTTCGGAGCTTTTTGAAATTTGGTACCCCCCACCTGGGCGAAACCCCCCCTCGACCCCCCACCTGAGGAAAAAACCCCCCCCCTACCCCCCTCCCCCCAGGTCGGCCCGGAGCTGTTACATGTATGCAGCCAACATTTTATCCAGCAACCTGCATAATACTTCTTTTGCACTGAGCCGAACAGCGACTGCTTAAGCAATCCTTTCTTAGGATTCAGACGATTTTCAAAAAAAATGTTTTTTTTTTCAAAAATTTTTTAAAAAAAGCAAATCGGTCTGCTTATGTATGGGACCGAAATTTCAAAATCGAATTTCTAGTGCACTGATCAGAGTTGGGGCTTAAAATTGGAGTTTCTAGGTAAGTTTGGAGTATTTTAAGAATTAACGATCAAATTCCATTTCAAACAGTGATCATTGAGTTTTCCTTCGGCTGTATATGGTAACTTGATTTTAGGTACTGCTTAATTTTCTTGAGGTTGTTAGAAATGTCAGTTCCCCACATTTTCATGTTGTTCTTCTCAGCTAATCTGCTTAAAAGCTCCGATCAGATCCGATGTGCGGGGGCCTTACGGCCTGCGATCAGACTCACGGTCCATTTCGCTACCCCGTGATTCGTCATCTCGGACGTTGCCCTTCTTTCACTGCCAGCCACTCCTAGCCTTGCTGCTGGGCACCGGTCACCAGGAGGGCGGCCGGCGTGTCGACGTCATGATACTGTTAGATCCAAACGGCCGCTGGTACCTCGTATGCCAGAGGGCTCCGGCATAGTTGGTTTCTCAGACAGCTTCTGACGCCATTGATCTTCTTCTCCAACGCGGCAGGGTTTGTGGAGCGGCTTTCGGTGCAACGGCAGATGCATTCGATTCTCATTTTACCTACTCCCTGTCAACAGCTTTCGGTGGCCTGGGTGGAGCTTTGCGCCGACGACCAACTTCTTGACTTGACTACTTCTTGAGCTTTGCTGCAAGAATGTTGCCGCGCCGAGAGGATCAGTGCACGAGCACGCGCACAGTGGCTATGCTGCCTAAACCACTATACCAACTGTGCTGGCTCAGAAGCTCTTGCAGTTGTCAAATACTTCATTGGCTGAAAAGTAGATAAGTTTCTGTTATCTGAAATTCTTGAATCAAATCAATTGGGTGTTGGGTTTTTGTCCAAACTCTGATCAGTGCACTAGAAATTAGATTTTGAAATTTTGGTCCCATAGTTAAGCAGACCGATTTTCAAAAGGCGGTTCTCGAGCATGGAGCGTCGAATCGGAAAATCCTCTGCGGTGGTCATGTATCCTATCGAGATGTATTAGTCCTTCGAGTTTGAGCCCTCTACGCCAAACTTTCAATTTTGGGCCTGAGTACTACAGGGTGTCTCAAAAAAATGATCACATTTCTTTTTACTGCCATTTCCGCAAATTTTGACCAAGTAGGCTGAAATTTGGATCGTAGGTGCCAAAATTCGGGGAATTTTATGTGTTAAAGTTTGGTGCACTAGGCTTGACTCATTCCCGAGAAATTTCAAAAAAAGTGAAATTAGTTAATTTCAATAGCGAAAGCCGGTCACCGAAAAAACGTTACATTACATTATCGCCTCAACTCTAACGATAGCGTTGGAGTTCGTGCGTCAACTTTTTACACACGAATTAACCTGAATTTCTGCGTTTACACTCCAAATTTCATCCAATTCTGACAAAAAATAGGAAAGATACAGGAAAAGGAAATGTTTCCATTTTTCGGTGACCGACTTTCACTATTGAAATTAACAAATTTCACTTTTTTTGAAATTTCTCGGGAATGAGTCAAGCCTAGCGCACCAAACTTTAACATATAAAATTCCCTGAATTTTAGCACATATGCTCCAAATTTCAGCCTATTTGGTCAAAATTTGCGGAAATGGCAGTAAAAAGAAATGTGATCATTTTTTCGGTGACCGGCTTTCACTATAGAAATTAACAAATTTCACTTTTTTTGAAATTTCTCGGCAATGAGTCAAGCCTAGTGCACCAAACTTTAACACATAAAATTCCCCGAATTTTGGCACCTATGGTCCAAATTTCAGCCTAATTGGTCAAAATTTGCGGAAATGGCAGTAAAAAGAAATGTGATCATTTTTTGAGACACCCTGTATTATAATTGTGAATGACAGGCACAGGCAAATGGACATCTATAAAAAAGGTTTTCAGCGTTGTAGTCGTTGAATGCAGACACTGTGAAAGTAATTGACACGGTTTACTTTTACATAGTATTAGGGTCAGCTTTGCGATTTAGATCCTAGATTAGGTCAACCTAAGATAGAGTAGCAGACATACATGTGCATGGGGGTGCCCAGGGGGGACGAAAATAAAAACTACCAAACGTTGTTAGAGACTGCTAGAAAGCCTCCAGATGCGTTTTTAAGCCATAGAAATCAATTTTGGCAACTACGCAACGACGCACCCTTCCTCCAGGCAACTACGCACCAAATCCGAATTTTTTTCCAAATTTACCTGGAGAATTTCGATTTTTTGACAATATTTCTGTCAGAAAAGTGGTTGTTTGGCAATTTTTTGTCGAAAATTTGATTTTTACCGCAAATTTTTGAATTTCAACCAAAAATTTCGTATTTTTAGCCAAAATTTTGGGCAAAATTTTGAATTTCGCGCCAAAATTTGAATTTCCCACCGAAAATTTGCACCTGTATCCAGGCAAACTACGCATGGAGACCTGGCCGTCCCCCCTGAGCCGCTGACCTTGCACATGTATGGTAGCAGACCCAAGTAAACTTGCTCCACTACAGTTGTTTGTGTTGATTGCAGATATTCTGACTCGACTGGATGTTCTTAAGGAGATGTTAAAGGATGTCTGCATGAAACAGGAAAGATCTGGAAGGCCGAATGTCCGAAAGTCGGAGATAATTGCAAATATAAAGCTGCTGTTGGCGCACGGTCAAGTCAACGGAGACGCCAAGCTGAGAGCTGTGGAAAAAATAACTCAGATCGCAGAATCTAAGGCAGAGCAGTTGGACCACGACGCCCGAAACTTTGGTACCAGCTCACACTTTACTTGACAGATAAAAAGAACTGTATTTCTGAGGTCGAGAAATACAACTCTTGTCACTGCGTGGCGTCAGTTCAGTAATAACAATCAGAAGTGCAGTTTTAGTGCTAAATCAAGTAAAACGTTTCTCCGTGGGTTTCTTGGAAATTTTCGATACCCTTCTCTGTCCTATCCGAAACCACCTGTACCCCTCCAGACAAAAAGGACCCTCCATTATTTCCGCTCTCCTTGCTATTTTTGCTTCAGCTGTATACTGATTGGAAGACTTTCTACGGCAGTATTGAGCTCCATGATTAACAGTTTGTCCTCTAAATTGGACTAATAGTGTTGTCTTGAAGCGCAGTCCAGTTTACACGAAAAAATCTTATCCTATGAGCTCAAAGTTTGCCGGTCAGGTTAGGTGACCAGAAAAAAGTGCTGCTAACTCTGTTTTCTTCTATCAATTGCATTCAGAAGCTCCGAAGCCCCCGGAAGCAACGGTCGGTCGTCGGCACGCTGCACCAGGCAAATACAGCGATCGGCCGAGCGCTCGTGCTGGCGGTCGTCCGTCGGAGTCGGCCTTCGAGCGACCTGTCAGTGCGTCCGGTGCCGCCAACACCTCTGGCAAGCGGGCGCGGCGACAGAAACAGTTTCCGGACTTCATCAGAGACACCGAGATCAGCGCTCCGTTGCCTGCCGCCAGCGCAAAGAGACCGGCCGGCTCGTCTACACCCAACAGCACTTCCTCTGACAAAGTGGAGAAGAAGACTCGCAAGGGCGCGGGCTGCGGTGCCAAACGACGACGCAGAGACACAGCCCAGAACACTGCCTACGACATTCCGGTCGACCCCGACGAACCCATCTACTGTCTGTGCAAACAGGTCGGCAACTATTCTCCGGCTCCACTGGCTCAATTTGAACATTTTGGAACATTGAACTTCGTTCGTATTCTAATGGGGAATTAACAGTTTTAGAGTGCATACCCAATGCTTGCTCAGTTGGGCCAAAAATCCTATTTTCAGAGGGGTTGGGGCTTTGAGGAAGAGATGGGTCTATCCAACTTGCCCACAACCAAAACTAAGCTTAAGCCAACACAAGCCAAAATGGTGTAAGAATTATTATTTGTGCACCAAATTGGTTGTGAGCAAGTTGGTTGCATTTGTTTTTGGTACCGTGATTTATCGACAAACTTCTGGGCTAATTTGACTCTGGCAAAACTTGGGCTAAGCTAACGCGTTTTGCAAGCTTGTCCGAACCGGTTAAAGGAGTGAATATAAGTGTGTTCAGGTGTCGTACGGAGAGATGATCGGCTGCGACAACGATTCTTGCTCAATCGAGTGGTTCCATTTCCAATGCGTCTCTCTGAGCACAAAACCCAAAGGAAAGTGGTTCTGTCCCAACTGCAGAGGAGACAAACCCAATGTCATTAAGCCATCGCTGGCTAACAAATAATTCACTGTGATACGTTGTACTCTTCGTGGCTATCTTCTGCTGCATCCTACGTACTCCTTTGGGTTAAACTTTCCTGCTGCAAACATCCATCTCGTCGGAATTGGTCTTACACACCTAAATCCAAGTCCTAATACTTGCTGTCTGTGCTTTCGTACCGTAACGCACTTAACGCCATGTATGGTACCATAGCTACCTTTTTGTCATGGTGCCGGGTACTACCAGACATGGGCAAAGGGGGGCTGATTGGTGACTGACCCCCTCAGCCGGCCGCTACTCTCTCAGGAAATTTTTGTATGAATTTTGTATAGAAGGTTATGATAAAAGTATGCCTAGATCAATCAAAGTTTATTCGCCTCGGAATAATCAATATACTATAGTTAAAGTACGGCACCATGGGTACTCCAGTCTATCCAACGCGCGGTATGAAGGGGTTCATTTTAGATATTACATGAAACCATCACCCGATTTAGGCCAGACCCCCCGAGACGATATTTCTGGCATGTGATTTTTTTAGCAAATTTTTGCGTATTTTCGCAATTTCAGACTAAAAAATCGCCTGTAAAACAGCAGTTTTTGCTGATTTGAGCCCAAATTAGCCGTTTTGATGATTTTTAGCCGAAAAAATAGCGATTTAGAGCGTTTTTTAGTTCCCAACCCTCTCCCGGGTGACCTGTTGCTTGTATGGCCTAGTTTAGGTGTAAATGAGCGTAGAATAGCTTATTTTAACGAAAAACAAACCAATGCCTTGATTTCAGCCAAAAATGAGACTTTTTGGCTTACCATCCCATCAGCCCCCCTCAGGTATCGAATACCATCAGCTAAATGCTAGCCCATGTCTGGGTACTACTATGCTTGTATACTCTGAAGAGTGGTACTATGGTACCAGAATACATGTAACAGGTCATGAGCCGAAGGGAGTCGGGGGTCTGGCGCCGGCCTGGGGTGTCTGAGCCAAAATGTTGGGAGGGGGGTTGGGCACTAAAAAACGCTCAAAAATCGCAATTTTTTGGCTATAAACCGCCAAAAATCGCAATTTGGGCTGAAATACTGCTAAAAAGTGCTGTTTTGCAGGCGATTTTGGCAATTTTTTGTCTGACATTGTAAAAAATTGCAAAAATTTGCTCAAAAATTTACTTGCCAGAAAAATCGAAGGGAGTCGGCGAAATTGTCTCGGGGTGGGGGGTTTGACCTAAGTCGGGTGGGGGCAGACCTCAGACCCCCTGTTACATGCATGGGTACCAGTATTACAAGGTAGGGGTACCGCAACCGTACTTACTGGCACCCCACATTCAGGTTCTGTGGTAGAGACCTGCTGCGTGGGCCACATTGAAACTTTATCGCCCACTAGTTAAAACCCGACACTACTGTAGAGCAGCCACTGGGTAGGACAAGGCAAATTTTTGATGGACAAGGGATATTTTTGACGGCCCGGCCGCTTGCCATTTTGCCAGGCTCGAGAAAGCTAAACCGCCCAAAAGTCACGCAAAATTGCTTGTGCGCGTACTACGTACTTTTACAGTACAAAAGAAACATTTTTAACGATGTAAAGCTAGATAATAATCCAGATTAAAGAAATGCGTGTTTTGGCTAAAGTACAACCTATATTATAGGAATTAACACCCAGGATTTTGCATAGGGGATGTGAAATTTTGAAGTTGCCTGGTTTGGCTGACCGCTGCCCAACCAACCAGTAGTAGAAAATTTTCGAAAAGTCAGCTTTCATAAACGCATTTAAACTGTATTCTGATCCTGAAATTAGAAACACTTAACAGGTATAGTAGTTTATAGAGGCCTTGTTGGGCTGCTGCAAGACCAGAGCGAGAAAATTTTGAAAAATTAGCTTTCAATTATCCTAATTATTCGTTTTTTATACGAATTCTACATATTTTATTGCGCTCTCCCTCCACACCTTTTGCCTTCCCCCTCGGCCCTGCCCGGCTGAAATCATCTGCAGGTCTCTACTTTGTGGTGTGATATGTGTGCCTGACTGTGGTAGTAGTTTAGTATTGCTTTCGTCCTCTCCAGTCAAGAGGTCAATGGAATCACAAAACGTTGGTGAGAGTCGTGTGGAAGGCGATGACGGTAAGTAACCGAGTTCAGGCCTTATTTGTGAGTGTAGTTTATTGATGGTGGGCTGTTCCTTCAGAACTAGTGCTTTTCCAAGTAATTAATTGACTATTAGTTTAGTTAGAATTTCTTAACTTTGAAAGAATAGCAAATGTTAGCGAATTTTATATTCAGTCTGGGAAAATTTGGCCCGAGCGAACAGAAAACGTCGATTTCTCCATGCTTTTGTTGCGTTTGAAAAGTGTTGGCTGACCGCTACCACGGTTCATACAGGTCAGGGATTTTAAAAATGGTCAGGGAATTTCAGATCTGATCAGGGAATTATAGGGATTTTTTAAAATTTTCTCGCCATCCAGGCCTCATCAAACCCTGAAACTGTTAATTTATTAATTTTACGTCAATACTACATTTAAATGCGTTTTTGAAAGCTATTTTTTCAAAATTTTCTCGCCTTCGTTTGGCTGCGGCCCAACCAGGCCTCGTCAAACTCTGAAACTGTTAATTCTAATTAACTTCATGTTCGGAATACCTCTTGAAATACGCTTAGTTTTGAATACCAAATTCAACCTTTGCTTTTAGAAAGTTATTGGGTATTCTAGTGTA